>WEIV01007440.1:2764-13140 GCA_013390005.1 Calyptomena viridis | reverse complement strand
CGGCCCTTCAGTGGGTCCCGGCGGGAGCCGGCACCGCCGCGGAAGGGGAGGGGAAGGCCTGTTTCGGTGGCGAGCGGCAGTGGGAGGCCGTGGGCCCGGGCGGCGGCGGGGTTGGGGGGGATGAGGTGAGTGGGTCCCTTGGCGGGGAGCGAAGGGACTGCGGCGTCTCGGCTCCTCCGCTCTGGGATTGCCCCAGGACGCCGGTCCTTTCCCTTTCCCACCCGCGGACGCATTCCTGCTGCACCAGTGCCCTTCTGTCTTCCAGGCTAGCGCGCTGCTCTAGGGAGGCCGAGCCTCGCTCACTGTGTTGTTGGCGTTTCACCGACGCCAGGAGCAGTTTCCCATTGTTAAGTCCTGTGTTTCCAGGGGTTCATAAATTTTCATCAAACGACTGGCGGCTGTGCAGTGGTGGTTACTGGGGACTCTGGTGACTATCCCTTTAAGAATATTCTTAAGGAAAGATTGCTGGATGAAAAGCCGCTGCTTTCTGCAGTGTTCATTCACTGCTAATACTTGTTCAGCATTTTCCTTTCTTCTAACCAAAAGCTTATTGTCTGTGACTGAAAAATTCCTAAGTTGACTTGTCTTACCAGATTCTTTTGCCTTTGTACAAATTCTGTTCTAAAGTACCTGTGAATGAGTTTTATCCATGTTTGGATATCTAGGCCTGCCTCGAGTAAGTTGTAATGCTGAAAGCAAGAAGGGGTTGTTTTGTTTCTGTGAACTTCAGTGCAGTTTTAAAGCCTTTGTTGGAGACAGAGAATAGGGCTGTTTCATCTCTCCATTTTTTTAGCCACTACGTACAATTGTGCAAAGAGAAACAGCATGGGATGACTGTTTCTAGATCCTGTTTATCACTATTGACAATTCAGGCAAGGATAATGCCTTTTTTTTTTTTTTTTTTTTTGGAGAGGCAGAGAAAAATCTTCAGACTAGTGGGCTTTTCTAGAAAGTAAAAAAGTGAAAATGTGCTTTGTCCTATTTAGGTCGTATCTCCAAGGAATACAACTAATAGCCTTATTTCTTATTCTGTATTCTGCTTGAAAGAATTTAGGTAAAACTCAGTAATTAGGGGCATTGCCCTTGGGCTTATGAAGGGACTAGGTTGGGTAGTGGTCTTTTCTTTCATGATGCTACAGTATAAATAAGTTATTTTTTCCCCACATGCAGAAAATGCTGTGAATGAATGCTTACTAGGTTTTGCGTCTGAGATAGTTAGGCACATCATTTCTACAGAACTCTTTGAACCCTCAGCTCCCATCCTGTTTTCAGTGTTCAAGTGCAGACCTTGTAACTGTGGATTCTCTGGTCTTGCTGCATTTTCTGTGGTTTGATAGTTCAGAAACAGTTGTGGAGTTGTATCTTTACAATACAACTGTATTGGAGTTGTGGAGTGGTATCCCTTTAGCATTGTCTTTCAGGCCACAACAGGGCTATACTACTCCTTTTCTGTCAAGTCATCTATCATATGTTCATGACAAAGTAGAATTTATTGCTCTCCAATAGCTGGGTATAATGCCTAAGGAGTATGTATAGGAGTATAAAAGAAACAATGCAATTTGGACAGTCTTGTTACAGTTGGCTGACATTGAATTGGATTTTCATTTTTAATGTTAGAAATCCTTTTCAAGGAATGATACCCACTTTTAGAGCTGGTGATGTTGGTTTGCTAGCTGCTTGGAATAACAGTCTGCTGTTAACTTACTGGGTTATGAAGTATTAAAGCTTTGCAGGAGTGATGCGAAGTGTCATTGCAGATGTCCACCTCTGCACAGAAACTATTTTTGCTTGCTTTCTTAAAGTTTATCATCATGTTCAATGAAGGGTTTGGAGTATAAGTCATTGAGATTCTGCTTTCACTGAAAGCTGTTCTAGTATAGTTGGTAATTTCAGCCATCCATGTAGTGTGCTTGAATCTTGCCGCAGTGAGTGTACCATGAATGATAAAAGTAGCCTGTAGAGGCTGTCAGCAGTGGACCAGCTTGAAGCACCCTCATCTGCACTATGGATTCTTACACACTTCGAACTGATTTAAATTACTTAATCATATGGTATAGTAAGTGCTGATTACACAGCAGCTGCTTTGCTGATGTCACTGACCGATGGCCACTGGTTAATGGTGTGCAGGCTCTGTAGTTCCTTGTTGGTCCGTAGGAAAGATAGCGCCTCATTTCTTAAATTCTGAGGCAAAAAATGCACATTAAACATTCCCATTGCCTGTAAAGTCCAGTACAGGACATCTGCCAAATTACACTGGAGTTTAGAGATGTGGTTAGTGTGTTCAGAAATTTGAAGAAAACAAGTATTTTGAGTCTAAATGTAGCTGTATAACTCAGTCTGTGAAAACAAAGAATCTAATTCAGCACAAAATACCTTTTACAAAACCCAAACAAAACATTTTTAAAAAATTAGCGTTTTTTCCTGATTAGGCTACCCGTGAGGGTGAGCAGACCAGTCTGCCTTACAGAAACTTACATTTTTAAAGTTAAAGCTAAGGTCATACTTGCAAATAAAAGAAATATCATTCCATGTCACACATTAAATTTCATCCGGAAGCCTAAGTCTCTTGGTTTTACATCCCAGCCCTGTTAATTAGTGCATCCAGCAGGGATGCGCTTTTTCTGACGGAAAATGGGTGACGGCACACAAAGACTTTTATTTTCCATCCCCTCGGTTTCCTTTGCCCATCTCGTTCTCCCGTCTCTCGTTCTTCCTGTCGCGCTTCTCGGCTGCACCGGCCGCGGGGCGCTGCCCGCGGGGCCGGGCCGGGCCGTGCCGTGCCGTGCCGGCTGCCGCCGGAGCTGTCCCTTCAGCACCTGCGGGCCGGCGGGACTGCTCGCTCAGCGCCTCTCTGAACCCTCTCAGTACGTGAGATGCCCGGGAAGAACGCAGACTGGGAAGAGCACCGGAATGCTGTGTGTCCGGAGTCTGCGGGGCGGGCAGTGGCCTGCTGGTGTGGGTTCATTTTCAGTCTTTTAACTCACCTTGTCCCTTGGAGCAGGTTAATTGGGGATTCTAACTAGTGGTAAAATTCTATTGACTGAAGAGACATGGCTCAACATCTTATTTCTTTAGCTCTTTTACTAGGGAGAAATACAAGAGCACCTCCTTTTGTGTATTCTCCGTGACAGGGGTAGTCTCATATTGGAGTTACTGTCATTACAGCTTTGTTCTGAAATTTCAGTGTTTCAGGTCAGAATCTACTCCTTCATATTTTCTGGTAATCTCTGTCTCATGAGCATTTGAACACCAAGGCTGCAACTGTAGGAGTGAAATCTTCTTTGTTCTGCAAATCCTTGAAACTCGGAATGTTACCCAAAATATGCACTCACAGTAGCAGAAAAATAAATTATTTTTGTGTTCTGGACTGGAAAGGACCTTTTCTCCTTTTGGAAGACTTTCCTGGTTAGTTTTCTGTCTTGTTTTCCATTAATTTTTTGTTCATGGAAGAGGAGCACAGGCATCCTTATTAAACTAGCACATAGGTTTGACTGACTTACAATAGTAAGCAAGACTTCTAAAAATCGTGTTCAGGAAAGAGAGCGCTCAAACAAAACAAACACACAGCCTCCCCCAAACAAATGAACAACAACCAAACAAAACACCAAAAAAACCCCTACAGATGTGAACAGAAGAGTTTGTGTTAGCTCCATACAGTTCTGTGACAAAGTCTTGTACTATGGGCTTATACTTAGGAAAAATATTTGATTGGAATAAGGAAAATAGTTTACTTAAGAATGATCTAACCTGCTACCTTACAGGCTTAACTTCCTTTCTACTAGACAAAGCAGGGGACGTATGTCAGATTTGGCATTTCAAATACAGTAACGTATTAAAAGTCTTGGTGACTTTCTGCTTAAACCTTGTGTTATGGTATTCTTCCTTTAAAACTTTAAAAAATTTCAATGACTGTAATTTTTAACTGCCCAAATATCAGACAGAATAGCACCGATGGTATCTCCCCAGTGGCATACCACTGCTGTAAATTCAGCTGTGTCAACATGTTTTCTATTGGTCAGTATGTGGGGGTTTTCATTCTACTTTAGTCAGTGTTGGGTGGTTATACCCATCAGTATAAACAATGTTTAGTGTGCAGCTGTACAGGATGCATTTTCTCAGTGCTTTTGCTCCACATGCAATTTATGTACTGAATTAACATATCTGCATCAGTGGATTTTTCCTGTACAATGCCAAGTAGTCACCAGTTACTGTGTCAGCCTGTGTAGTGTAGCTGTGAGTGCATGGAAGTAGGAAGCTTTGGTAATGAAAATGCAGTATGCATTAATCAAAAAATATTTTTTTTGTTGCTAGCTCTGCATAGTCAGTGTGTGGTCTGATCCATCTGTCTGCCACACTGTTGTCAGTAGCATCAGAATTGGTTAACAGATCTCTTGTGGTGAACGAATCTGCAAAGCCTGTAGAGGTGTGGAAGAATAAGCTTGATTTGGGAAGAACTAAAAGATTGTTGTGGCAGTTGAATAAGAGACATTCAAATAAAGGACAAATGGGGAAGCAGATGCATTTTGTGTAGAGTTTTAGTTATTTCACATTAAGCATGGTATTGTGAACACAGTAAAGATTACTTTGTGAGTGTGTTTTTCTCTTTTGGAATCTTGTACTGTCAATGAGAGTTTATCCTTACGTGATGGGAGAAGGTCATCGCTGTTACAAGGGTTTAAGTGTGGTAAGAGGAGGCTATTTTTATTGTGTCATTCTTCATTATTTACAATGAGTACTTGATACAGGTTTTATGATACTGCAAGATCTGTTTTACCACACTATTTGACACTAAAAGATTGTCAGAAGGGACTACTGGTTTTATTTGTATTGTTTTGGAGTGAAAATTGACTCTTCCTCCAAGACTAAGGGTGAGGTTAGGCACCGTGGACCTTCAGCTGATGTACAGGCTGCGTAGTTGCTAAATGTTTACATCTTTTTTTTTTTCCTCTTTCCCTAGTCTTGGAGATCGACTTCTCAGAGCTTATTCTGGAGGAAATCATTGGCATAGGGGGCTTCGGAAAAGTGTATCGAGCTGTATGGATAGGAGATGAGGTTGCTGTCAAGGCAGCTCGGTATGACCCTGACGAGGACATCAGCCAGACCATTGAGAATGTCCGCCAAGAGGCCAAGCTCTTTGCGATGTTAAAACATCCCAACATCATTGCCCTCAGGGGCGTGTGTTTAAAGGAACCTAATCTTTGCTTGATCATGGAGTTTGCCCGTGGAGGATCGCTAAATAGAGTGTTGTCTGGTAAAAGGATACCTCCTGACATACTAGTGAACTGGGCAGTGCAGATTGCGAGGGGAATGAACTACCTGCACGAGGAAGCAATTGTTCCCATAATTCACCGTGACCTGAAGTCCAGCAACAGTAAGTGCTACACAGTGAACGGTCAGGATGCTGGGGTATGGTTTTGAAAAGAAATCATACAAAGAAAGGAGGGGAGTAATGTTAACTTAGCGATCCTTACTTGTGAACCACTGTATCCTCTAATTCAATCCCAGAGGGGCTCATTTTTATACAGTGTGGTGTTACAGACTGCAGGAAATGTGTAAATGCTTTCATTCTGTAGAAGCAACTTAACTGATTGGTTGCAAAAGCATCTCCAGTAGTTCCTAATACATATGTATACGTAAGTGTCTCAATTTTATTAGCATTTCAGCAGACTTCTGTACCTTGGAAAGTCTTATTGAAATTAAAATGTGTGTTCTTCCACTTTTTGGAAGGATAAATACTCCTTTGTGAAGACAAATGCTCCCAAGCTTTCATTTTACTTGCTAGATTTTGCTGTATAGATGAGATGCAAGCCTGTTTCCCTTATTGGCAGTGTAACCGATCGCAGCTGAATTGGACCTTCTCTTTATCCATCATAGAGCTGGTGTTGACAGAAACATTAACTTGGGTAAATAAAATGTCCTTGTACACCCAGGATTTCAGCTGATTTTGTGATGATTTACATGGAATGCAGCTGACCCGTTAGAGAGCATGGGGACCAGATTTTGGTGATTAGGATTGTGGAAATCATTATGATTTCAGCTACTCTGCAATACCAAAAGCATTACTGTCTTCCACTTGGGTATTGTTCTGGTAGTGTGTCTCTTTTCACAAACTTAAAAGTGCCTTGAATTCAAATGCACATATAGAACATTATGAGTGTAAGAGCAAATTGCTGCAGTGGTTTAAAGCTCATCATCTCATCTCCGGATACCTGTATGCAGCTGTTTAGCCTTTTTCTCTGCTTGTCAATGTCTAGATAGCAAGAGCAAACTCATACCTGCATGTTGGCTATGGTGGTTTAGATTGGCGTGTTAATATGAACTCTTTTTCTTTTATGCTTTGAGTTAATAAGGAGCACTCTGAACTGGGTGGCTGGGCTGCAGGCATATGTTCCCTTTTGCTTTGAGGGCAGTGACACAGTGTCAAAGAGGTCTGACAGATGGGAATTTTAGTGTCTTAAATAGATTCGGTAGCGCTAGCATTAACCCTACAGTGCTGTAAATTTCCAGGCCTTGCAGAATTTTCGCATGTTTTTTTGACGTCAAATGTGGCAGTGAATTTACATGGTTTGTTGTGAAGGGATAAAAAAGTATTATTAGTTCTTGTTAGTGAGTGTGCAAGTAGAAACTATGAGAGCTTTCAAATTAGTTTCTATGATGATGTTCTTATACTATTTAAGTTTCTCTTTTTGTTAGAGTAAGGCAGTCTTAATGTCTATAAAGATTTCCTAATATCTAAACCCTTCCCTTAGAGATGGCAGTATATATGGGCATGTTGATAAATGCTGTAAAATTAAGGAATGATTTGCTTAGTTAATGGATGACTGGCTGCATCTGTGAATAAGAAATAATTGCCTTTAAGTGTTGCACCTTTTCTCCTTACCAGAGAAAATATTTACTTCCTGCTTTTGTTCAGAGGCCATTAAGACTTTAATGGTTAGTGCTAGCTGAACATTTTTGAGGTTTAGAATGAAAGTTATTTCTAAGATGAAAAACTGTTAGCTAAGGTTGTTTCACTGTTTTATTCAGGCCACAGACTGCTAGTTGTAAAAGGGAAACATATCAACAAGAGAACCAGCCCAACCAGAGGGACATCAGTGCACAATGGTACCAACCAAATAGATATGGATGCTAGAAAACATCTGTACTGTCAGCAGCAAGAGTAAATGTTTCATCACAATGAATCAGCAGAGCATAATTGTGCTGCACTCTAAATTGTCAATGAGAAGGTGAGGGGTTTGCTACATGTATTACTATAACTTCCCTCATTTGGGAGGAATCAATAGTAAAGAAAGAGGAAGAATGAGTGGGAATGCCTGTGGAAGGAATCAGAGATGTCCTCTGTTTGGAGGGGAAAGATGGAGAATTTACATGGTGGTCTTGACCAAAGATAGCATCAGATTTAGTACAGAAATGATGGGTATATAGAAAATTCTATCCCTGCTAAGTCTGGAGGAAGCAGTCTTTCATTTGCAAAGCTAAATGAATGTAGGAGCTGATACTAGAGGAAAGGACTTGAGATATTTTAAGGAAAATCTATTGGTTTGTTCCTCTCTCTTGAAATAAGATGAATTAGTATCCTCTGATATGGGCTTGACATATTACAACAGTTGCTTACTTTAGTAAACAATTTGGAATTCCTTATTCTGTGCTGTGTGGTGGAAGAGAAGATTTTAAAAATGTATGTTATTTTAAACATTTGAAAATGTAGGTTCCTTTCTGAGTGTATCTATAGAGCAAGTATAAATATTAGATTATGACAGTGGTGGAACTTTTTTATGGGGATAGGGGACTGTAGGCCCAAGTCATGTCTTTCTTGATTGCTCTGTCACTGCATTGCTGAAATCCCTTTTCCATCATATGTAATAAGCATCTTGGGAATTTATCTTCTCTGTTTTCTCTGGGAAGCTTTTACTAGTTTTGTAAAGATTAGAGGGCTAAGTATGTTATTGCATCCTGATTTATATATAACTTGCACTTGCTCTGTTTTTCTAATGTATTTAGTTTTCTCACTTACTGTGGATAATGGAGAACAGGTTTGCTCATTAGCTTTGTGACTGTAGAATCACAAGCTTGTAGCATTTTTTTTACATAAGTTACCACCCACCAACTGATAGGCAGTAATGCATCTCTGGTGAGGGAACAGTTTCTGCTTACAAGAACTTGGAAAAGATTCTTGCAGACATGTTTCTTACATGTACTAAACATCTACAAGCACTGTGGAGCTTTCACAGGAGCATCAGCTGTATTGATCTACTGATTGGTACTGCCTACATTGAATAATAAATAGTGATTCTCACACATCTCATCTTGTACCAGCTGGGACATACACTGTGCATCTGAAGCTGCAGGATGATTTACTTTGGGAGTTAGGGAAGAAGATGGGGGAGTGCGAAAGAACAGAGTTGCCTTACTCAAAGTCACATTTTCTACTGGAATAGAAGAAAATCAGAGAATGCCCTGTTTTCAGATGTCTGCCTGTATTTAAGCAGATAGGAAATGCATAAGGGCAGTACTTCATGATGAATCTTGTGAGAAGGTCACATTACATTTTGAACAGTAATATGCCAAGTGGGCATCTTAATACAAGTTTGAGAAATTACGCCATTAAATATGTCTAAGGATTTGAAAAGAAAATCCTTTTTAATTAAAACTGTTCCAGCTTTGTGGACTCAAATAGTACATACCAAAACAATGCTCAGAATAGTTGTCGAAGTTTCTGGTGGCATAAAAAAGAACATATGGTTTTGATTACTTTGGGAGGTGACTTTGTCTTGTATAGTGACTGAACTTCAGAGGATTATTTGAAGATTCCAGGAGGAGAGTCTCCTCATCAAAAAGCACTCCAAACCAATTGTCTGTTGTCCACCTTTTTTGGTTACAAGAAGGAAATTTTTTCTGTTCCATCCTTTTTCTTAATTTTTTCTTCTTTTCATTTTCATAACTTTTCATTTAATGCTAATGCATTTGGAGTGTAGGAAAAGTGCCCTGTAAGCTTAGTATCATGTTTATTTGAGGCAGATTTATTGTAAATCTTGGAGGGTCCGAGGGCTTTCTGTTTCATTGCTTTGGGGATGCTATCAGGAAATACATAAAGGTCTTTACAGAATAAATTGCACACCTGTGATTTATTTTTAGAGTCCCTGAAGTTATTTTGTTAAGTGTCAGTTCAGTTGGCAATGAGTCTGGTAGGCGAGTGTTCCAGTGGCATTACCAACTTGCATGTCAGTCACATAACTACACAAGAGAAAGCTTTCCTAAGTTATCTTTTATGTTTCTGCTGTGTGAAGAGATAAGTATTTCTCTTTTTATTTGGGTATTTGATACAAGGGATTCAATTTATTCCATATGGAATTTAATCTTATTAATCTGACAAAACTCACTGGCTGCTTCTCCATCTCTTCATCTGGTGATATTGCCAGCCTTTCCTTCTTCAGCTGCACATTGGTGAGCCATTGAGCATATGTTATGGAATTGGTAATAAAGCTTTCCCAATATGAAGGCACCTGAATAATCTGAATGCTGAGCTATAGAAAAAAAGCAATTAGAAATGCCTACTGAAGTCAACATTGTTGACTNATGCCTACTGAAGTCAACATTGCTGGGTTTAGCATAGCTTTTAAGGGGTTCCCTTTCTTTTATGTCTTATCTGTGACTCAAGTCGCATTTCTGGCCAGTGGAAGGTGTTTGGCATATAATGCTTAGGACCAAAAAAGACAGTCCTGTTGGTTTTAGTGAAGTATTGTAAATAACAAAGCTGGTCCTGTTTGTTTATGTTTGTCTGTCGATGTTAGATATGCCAGTATTGCTACAGGGCTAATGCCAGTTAACTGATACTGCAGAGAACTAGCAAAAGTGTATTTGCTCATTTTTTTGACTGTCTCAGCAAAACATGTTTGTTATTTGCACTACATTGAAAGATTTTCCTGAGGGTGTTAATGCCAGTTAGCAAAGCGCTTTTTAAAAGTCGCCATGGTTGTGTTCCAAGAAGTGGCACAGAAGATTAGCAGCAAAGTGACATGGCCAAGGTCAAAGAAAGAGGTAAGGACAAAGCTCAAAATAACCCCCAAAATTCTGATTCAGAATTCTTCCCTTCTAGTTTGNGGTTGTTTTAAAGTATAAGCAGTATTTAGACACTGGAATTCTTTACAACTAGTTAAAATCCAGCCCAAGGACAACATGACTTCAGTGTTATGTGTCAGTCTTGTTAACATGGGATTCGTTACTTCATTCCTAGTTGCAGTGTTCACATCCCAATCCAATCAAAGTTGATAGTTCTGTCAGTCTTTTCAGAGAAGGAAAAGTACTTGATATAGACCTTTTCTTCTGTCTGGCAGTGTTGTAAAGAGCTCTTCCAGAGTCTGCTGCAAGTATGTTGG
>WEIV01007437.1:3287-24522 GCA_013390005.1 Calyptomena viridis | reverse complement strand
GCAGGGCTCAGGAGAGTACAGATCACCTCTCCAGATCACCTCTCCTTTCCTCAGTCACAGGATGATCTTAACACTGTAAAATGTATGTATTAGCTTAAGCATTCTGTATTTATTTAAGCGATATTTGTAATATATATTTTCCTATCTCAAGTGTTTTCTTTTCAGATTTTAGTGAGTTTTAAGACTGTGATCTGTCTGGTTTTGCATACTGCAAATTGTAACTATCTCAATGAGTAATTTGCTAGGCAAAGAAAAGCCATGGTATGTCAGCAACTCACAGAAAGGTACATACAGTCTACTGCAGAAGTATTTGCTAGTCATCTGAATGGCACTTATTTCAATGCAAGTAACAGTATTTCAAAAGGATGATCCTAATTTTTCCTTGCAGATTCTTTTCCCTCTTTTACAGATATAACAGTCATTTGCTTTTCCTTGCAATTCCTTTATTAATTAATTATTATTACCTTTTCTCTTCTCAGGGATAAGAAAATTGAAGAAAACAGACAGAAACTATAAGTGTATTGATATCCAAGCAGACTTACTGAGGCTGAAATGTTTACAAAATGAGAGGAACTTGCCATCTTTCAAACCACAACTAGAGGATGGCCGTTTTCATTAAGCTGAATTCACAGTAGAAGAACATACAAAATGCTTGAAGAAATCTGTAAAACCATTTAACTGTCCCAAGAGACTGAGCCACCCATAAGGCTTAAATTTTCATCTACACTCTCCTGTAAAAGATAATGCAGATATCAAAGTGACTAGTATCACTTCATGTGGGAGTTCAGGATGTGGTGTTGGAGCTGAAACTGGTTGTCTACATATATATATAAATGAAGTTTCTATGCAAAGCACTTTTTAATGTATCCAAGTAAAACATTTCTTCATGCTTTTAATTATGTGCCATTAGTTACCTTATTTAGATTCCATATAGATAAGGAAATAAAACCAGTTTTCTTTTTTTTTCTGTTTGTTTAGGGTTTGTTTGTTTGGTTTTTCTTTTAATTGAGTTTAAACATTTGAATAGTATGTGAATAAGTAATTACAGCTACCAAGTCATTACATCTTTTTCAAATGCAATGTGACACTTTTAGACGTAGTGTTATGCTCCTGACTTGAAAGTTTCTGGTGCTGCAACAACATTTTTTTCATATACTGAAGCTCTGAGAACTTTGGCAGTTTCACAACCCCAGGGTTCAATTTTCTTTTTTTTTTTTTCTTTCGGCTCCTGAGTGTTCAAACACTTGCTGAGTTTAACTCTGTGTTTCCGAGCTCATGCAAACCCTAAAACTCAAAAAAATACTCAGCCGTCATCATGAGTTTTCCAGGATTTGGAATAAAATAGTAAATTTTCTGTGGAGCTCAGAAATAGGATTAACTTGACAGTCAGTCTATGCTCAATAAATTCAGCCTGAGCTCATTTCAAGGATCGGCAAAACTTAGAAAATCTTTTTGACAAATCTGGGACAAATTGAGGATTATGAAGACAACTCAAAACATACCTATCTCAAAAAAGACAAGTAATCCCTCCCATGTTTGCTTTGTCCTCCATACCAGTTGCTATAGAAAGAAGGGAATTTCACATGACTGTGAACTTCATAAAAAATGTACACAATTCATTCAGATGAGAGAAAGGCTTAAGTATTCTTACACTCTTTACAGTTTAGCTGTTGCATTTGTTCCACATTCAGCTGAAATACTTCTAAGTTATGCTTACATTAAAGAAATTCAGACCTATAATTCAATGTCAATCAAAGCATATAAAATCTCTCTCAAACAAATGAGTCTTTATTTTTTTCATGTCTGAAGGCACCTACCTACACATGAACCCATTCCAGTTACATTTACATCCAAATCTCAAAAAAATTAACCTAAGTTAAAAAAACCCCAAACACCTGAAAAAGAAATGTCCAGTCTTTCATTATTTACATACTTAATGTTGTTTAATTCAGAAACCACAACATAAATATTTTCTTTTAAAAAATCTGTAAGCATCAAGATATATATAAATATTCTACAAAACCATCAGTGTGCTCTCACCAAAAACAGATGCCTGGAAAATATTTGGCTTGTTTTTAAGAAAAACACTTAAATCATTTTTTGAGGTCTAGCCATCTATACATTCAAAGAGTAAGTGCTTTCAGAAGAAATACTTCTAAAATATATATTTATAAATTTTTCACATGTCTATATGAAAGTCTTTACTTAATATTCAGAAAATCCACTGTACTGCAGGTGTACAGGTCTTTCCAAAAATTACTAAGAATGAGATGAATTTATCCAAATGGCCCCTTTTACAGGAAAGTTTATTCTGCTGTTCACAATGTCCCAGCAGAACAACAAATGCCTTCAAATTCCCACCTTCTTCCAAGAAACAAAATGTGTCCAAGTCTGCAGTTCTGGATGCTCCCACAGCCTCAGTGCTCTTGCATTGCCATGGGAGCATGACCACAAGAGACTGCCAGCAGTGCAGCCTTTCAGCACAGGGTACAGTGTTCAGGCTGCCTGTCTGGGCTCACCGCCACCCTGGGCTTCTGGGCACGGAGGTTGGCCTGAATCACAGTTGGTCCTTCCAATTCTGGGGGAGAAGCTGGGTTTTTTGCAGTGTTTGGCCAATACAGCAGGTGTCAAAGGAAAAAAGATGTGTGTAAGTAAGCCTTCTGTTTGCTCATTGCTTATCTGGGTCAGCTGCTTGCTGAGGAGTACAGACTTGCTCTTGGCACCTGTCCTCAGAGCAACGTGAATCTGTTCCTTGCAGCTTTGCTTTTTACTGGGATAAAACATGGTTCCAGTATGCCAATAATTTAAGCATATGAATTTAAGCTTTCATTACTTTCCCAAGTTGTCTTTTCTGTGCTTTTATAGCACTCACTGATCTACACTGGAACATAGTATTTTCTTTTTATGATTTACTTTATCTATTGTCAAAGTATCCACTTCAGGTCTCTTGTTCCTAAGCTACAGCACAACTAACAGGGCCTTATCCAGAAACACTCACTGAGCATGTTAGGAAATAAGGGCAAAAATCACAACTAATTGTAAACAGATGGGGCAGGATCCATCCCTCCTTAATTTGACAGCCTAAAATTTAGGTGTCTGGTCAATCTTAACTCCTCTCATCAAAGGAGAGAGTTTGCCTTCTCCAAAGAACACTTTATTTCACCATAAATTGTTCCTTATAAGGTCCATATATCTCCCCTGAATTTTTTTGTGAATCCTACACAACTAATTGAAACTAGAAGCCCCTTATGGGCAAAATGAAGCCCACCATTGGTATCTGCATCTAACATGAACATAGCACACTGAAAAGTTATTTCACTGAAGGGTTTCTTAATAGCTCTGCAAGGAACAAATAGTCTGAGCTGGCTAACAGCAAGCAGCCCCCACTACATAGAGATTTTGAACATAGTTTTAGTTATGTGTCTCCTCAGCTGTTGTGAAATATATGTCTATACAAGACAGCAATTAAAAAATGGCTTTCATGCACAAATACAAACGTGTAAAAATGATATGTTAAAAGCAAAGACAAATGAATACATGATGAAGTAATTAGAAACAGATCACACTATAGTGCTGTTGGAAAAGAATGTTTTTCACTTGGTTCTATTAATGTACAGACACCCGCAAAGCACTTAAACATGTAAGCTTTCTAACACATTGTAAGTTGCAAAAAAGAAACAAATAATTGAAAAAAGTCTTCCATTGCTTTTTCAAGAATGTACAAATGTTTCATATACAGTGTTCTTTTTCTTTACTTCTCCTAACTTAATTCACATTACAAAGCATAAACAATACAATTTACTTAAAAACATAATGTATATGCAGAATTATTTTTACTGTGAGGGCACTGTGCCAGTCCTTTCCATGTAAGTTTCAAAAGGTTTCTTGTCTAGTTTTGTTGTCAAAAGTGGTATTAGATGCATACCAGGATCTAACCATGTTAAGTCGAAATACTCTTTGGCTCAACTGCATTGAAGTCAATGGAGATTATACTTTGGACTCCTTTATTTTTAAGGTCTTTTGATATTTCAGAGGATAGTTTGCTCTTCAGATCTCTCCCGGAAAATCAAAACTATGTTTTGCTATTTTCCTATCCAACATGATAATAAATTCCCAATTCCCTTTTGCTAACACCCAAAGGTATGCGAGGCAGGATCCCCTGCAAACAGCTTTGTCTATAGCTGGTTTTTGCCCACTGTCTAAGACATCAATTTCTAAACATTACACAATAACGTACATTTAGTTCCAGCTTTAGTTCTAGCAATATATTATATAACCTCCCAAAAGTGGATGAACTGTTGAACAGAATAGTATGAGAAATATTATCGTTTTTCTGGCCACAATCCTTTACCAGAATTTGTGATGTGTTACATGAAAAGCCCAAACCGCATGGCACACACAGTCATTTGTAGAAAACTTTCCACTTCTTCATGTCTGAGATTAATGTTGAGATCAATTGTATTTCAGGAGGAAGAGATATCTGACCACAGATTCGGCTCAAAAATCAACTCTGTTTTTACATCAGGGGTCATTCTTTTCTAGAGGGCAAGTAAATATTTTCACAGAAATTAATGGAACTAGACATAAGAAGATCTGGGCCACCATTCAAAACTAAATTACTTCTTAAATGCAATGCTGAAAGAACATAAGACTATTTTGTTGATCACTAATATTATGATATGTTCTTGTAGAGCTGAAAGGTTCTCGTAGCACTACAGAAAGATTGCTGCAGAGAATTCCCTAGTGTCAGCTGCAATACAAAAAGGAACGACGGTTTATCAAGAGTAAACCATCTTATACCATGTGTGACTCAGGGGAAGTTATCAACTCGTTTTCTTCACAAAACTTTAAAAAGATCTTCCCTGTTGACCTCAGTGTTTTCTGCTCATCCTGCAAAAGAGAACCTACTATAATCAGGAACTGGAGATGAAATAGCAGGAGCATGAGGGTTTATGAATCTTTAAGGGTTTTGTGAATATCTATCTATTTAAAAACAGCAGTTTTGCACCATGTAGAAATGTTTGCTTTATACTTTCCTACCTCTTTTGACAAGATGGGAATTGGTAATTGGGAATCTTCTATGTAAATCAGTCACAGTTCAAATGTTTCTGATGGATTGACATTTACAATTTGAGACTCAGATGTGTTCAGATGATGTATTTCACTGCATCATATGAAGTTTTGACCACTCATTTAGCTGATGACAGAAAGGCAGCTGTCAATCATGAACTTTGTATTTATTTTCTTACAAAAGGTCGAAACACCGCAACCTTTATCTAGAAAATTTTGCTTATAAATTATGGTTAATTTTGGCCTTGCATTTCCAATGAGAAGAAATGAGAATTTTATCTAAGACTTGCAAAATATAGTATTAAAACATTAATATATTGCAAAATGTAATCATCTTATCTTCCTTTTCCAAAATTCGTGTCAGAAAAAAAAGTAGTTCATGCTTGTGTATGTGTGTGTGTCTTAAAAGCTTTTAAACACACAAAATAGTTTCACAGCTTGAAAATCTGCCTTCTGATTTCAGTCAATTTTGTCAGGTTGTAGACTATCCAGAGGCTAATAGAATCCTACAAGGTCTATGAAAATTGATGTCTTCATAAATACTTAAGGAATCATCCTTAAGTGCCCATCTTTTGGCTAAGGAATAGCCAAAAGAGAGAGAAAAAGTAGCAAATAAGAATTGAGTAACTATAGTGGCCCCCAACATATTATATAGGTGTTGAATGGCTTGAAGACCCCAAAAATTGCTGAGGTTCATTTGACCTGTCATGTGTAAGTTGAAAGCCAAGATGTGGCTTTAAATAGTCCAATCTTTGATTCTGGGATTTCAACTTTACTGATGCCTGTCCCTCAGCATCATACCTTGAGTCTATTTCTTCTTGTTCAAGCAGTGTGAGGCTGTTTATAGAAGATATTCTTGATCTCAGCAAAAAGGAGAGAAGTCATTCCAGACCTAACATTTCCATAGGCTAGTTCATTTTATCACTGTGAATATGCTTACTTTGTACTAAGCATAAGAAAATTTTGTCTAACCTATATTTTCCGTCAAGATATTCCACCTTCTGTGGGCATAGGAGACACCATAAAGCTACTATGTTACCTGGAGAATTCTCAATCACTGAGGTGAAATTTGCAAGATTTGCAGCTGCTACGAACCATCAGATTGAAGATGTGTCCTTAAAATACTAGCGAAAAATCTCTCCTTATACAATCAATTTTACACAATTTCCTTCCTTCCTTATTTGTGTGACTCAGACTCAGTTGCTGCTCTTATCAGCTGCCTTTATGGGTGGCATATTCATGCTTTGTGTGGGAAACAATCCATGCAAGCAGAAGCAGGAGATAGACAAGATGACCCAGTACTTTAAAGCTTTTTTCTTCTAGCTGTGCTAGGTGATATTATTTGTGACATATCTCTTTGAATTCCAGTTTCCATATATGAGAGGTAAATGAGTGCACAGAACAGCTGACAATAGCTGAAATCTGCCTCCTTAGGCTCTCTTACTATTTCATGGAGAAGGAGAAAACCTCCTTTGGGAACTATTTGAACTAGACAGTTGTCCTCTGCAACTGTTACTGCCCTTAAGGAGTGAACCTAGGGAGACAAGGTTCCCAGGGCTAGAGTCACATCTTTTCTTTTGTGTGTATTTCTCTGTACTGTAGTTAGCTTGAATAAGTACTTTTCATTACAAACACTTTCAATTGTTTAGACAAACTAAATGTCAGCCAGTGCTAAATGCATTTGCAACAAGAAATATACCAAATCAAAATAATGGCAGATGTATCTCAGGCAGCATTAAAGGACTCTAAAATACATTGTATCCAAAACAAAAAATCTACATCAAACATAGAAATACATGGTTAATCCATCACATCTGTTTAGTTAAATGATAGCCTTAACTACTTTTAGTCACCCATGACTCTTATGAACAGACTCCAATTTAAATTTAGATTCAGACATTTTTCCATTTCTCTAATTAGAATTTATTCGTGTGTAAACAAGTTCAGCATTGGTTTACCCACACACATTTAAGCTGTTTGACTGTGTGGCCTTGTAGAGCAATTCCTGCATGTTTTATGCCTATTCATATAGTTGGCCTCCTTGTCCCACACGTAAGCGACAGCAATAGCTTGTTGGCTAGTGATTTTAATTTTTTCCCCCCATAAATAGGCTTTGAAAGCAACATCTGTAACTGCAACTTTGATTTGGAGAACTATCTTTCTGGTAGGCAGAAAACTGTGCTTTAACATGCATCTCTTCATCCGAGTATCCGAGACAGATATATGTCTGGGTTATTTTTTTCCTCTCCTCTTTTCCACATTATACTAGTAGTGGTCGGAGGATGGAGAGATTTCAGCAGGCAAAGGAAACTTCCTAATAAAATTTTCCATGTGATTGTGGCCGGCTGCTGACATAACGATCAACATGAATTTCTTGAAGGGTTACACACTTGTGGATATGATCTTTTATTCAGTCATCTCTGGAATGATTTCTCTCAAGCACAGAATAATACAGGATGAGCACATTCTTTCAGGTTTAACCCTTAAATTAACTAAATTAGACACAAAACAATTATTTGTTGGAGTCAATGCTGCTGAGATAACATATTCCAGGACATCAAAATGAGATTTAAGCATGTTGTGAGTTTCTCCCCTTATGGTGTTCTATCAGTGCCCTTTGTTAACAGACAGAAAAGCTTTTTGATGAATATCTATATTTTTGAGTGTCCCAGAAATGTGATTTACCATGTGTTCGTAACCACCATTATAGATTTACAGAGGAAAGAATTAAAATATTTAAGTGGCTGTTCTACAAGCTCTCTGCTGTGCCAAGTGCTCCCCAGTATTCCATTCCAACAGTGAGAGCAGACATTCAGCTAATACATTCAGGCTGGTGTGGCACCTCATATGACACTTCACAGTCAGCAGATACTATAAGCAAATAAGTTCAGACTGCTTTATAGAGTTTTTCTCATTTAGTTTAGTAACTCAAATTTTAACCTCTTTCCATTTGCTGAGACATTGTCTACGCTTGGGTGAACAGTTTACTATAACGAAGTGTACAGTATAACTGTTGTATAGACTATGTCAATATATACTGGTTTAAGTAAACTAAAAAGTATAATTGGGACAATTTTCATGATAAAACATTAAATTTTGCTATTTAATAATATAATCCTTACTTTGGAAAAAACAAACAAACAAAAAACCTAAATCCCCAAAATTTTAGCTTATGCTAAATGGTATCTCCTCCCTCTGTCTTTCAAATATAATCTTCTTTATGGACTACCTGTAATTGTAGTTTAGCCAGGTGGTATCTGGTTGCTACAATCTGGTTAAACAGAATTAGAACTGCTCAAAACTAATTCCATTGGCAATAACTGCATTATATATAGGTCAAATTGATACAATTAGATTAAGACAGCTTTCTATATAAAATTTATTTAATTGTATCTGGACTTATTCAGTACTTAGAAAGTTGAAATCTGTAATTTAGATTCAGCTATTATGCTATTTTTTAACTATTCCTAGTAAATAATCCTTCCCATACCATTACCACCTGTTGACGTAGTCTTAAATTTGACCTAATCTTTCAGTCTGTACTAAGAATTTTCAAATCCAGATGTATGTATCCAGCTTGAGCAGACTGTGAATACTACTATTGTCAGAAAATCCACTGGCAGAAGGCAGCTTTATTTCACGAGACTAGAAAGAACACAGGTTGTAAGAAACACATCCATATAACATATGGTGGGCATTTTAACTATCATCTCTTTAAAGTTTGCTTAAGGAGTGGAAATGAAGTGGCAATTTATACCTTACCAGCTCTGCTCCAAGTATTACCAAAAGAGTCTTGGTGAAAGAAGGGGAGGAGCAAGGATAGTGCTTGTGGTTGTGACTATCTTAGCATCGGGTTCTGTGATGAGAGCACTTATCGTGGTTAAGTTTTGCAAGATGGTAAAACTAGCTCAGGAGGGCTTCTAAAAACATAAAATACAAAAGATGTGGAAAAGATATAAAATGGAAGAACAGAAAGCATCCTACACAAGCACTTTATTTTTTGGCAAGGAAGCCAGCACAAGTCTTTTGACAGAAGATTTCAAAGTCACTTACGAACTAACTTAGCCCATATCAGAGTAGTTTGGCTCGCAAATTAGTATCTTTTTGTTTGTTCTCCACTGAAGCCTTTCCTAATCCATATAGAAAAGACCACTCACAAACAGTAACTTCTCAGAATGGGCATGAGAAGGAACAGAAAGCAAATGCTCAGGTTTTGGCCATGTGAGAAAGTAAGCCTAAATATTCTCAGAAAATCACTTAATAAATATGTGAATAAATAATTTTTTGAAAAATTTATTTACATTTTGTTTTATCTTGCAGAAGTAGCTAATATTGACCTCCTTTTCCAAAACAAAAGAAAAACCAGTTTCTTCACCCAATGTCTATGACCAAACTCATCTTCTATTTTTAAGTGCAAAGATGCCCAGTTTTTGCTAGTGGCTTCCACTCATCCACCCTGCTCTCCAATTTTGACTATATTTTTGGATGAAAGTTGTGCCAAAACTCGCTTTTGAGTTAATAAGTCACAACTATACTTGTTGGGGAATGGTTACCAAGCCGTTTTATTTTGCAGTTTCTTCTTCAGATTTTCATGTGTTTACAAGACAGTTTTGCCTCTTAGCTGTTTTATTCCATGTGTTCTAATAGAGGTATGTGATGATACTTTTAAACCAAGTGTGATTTTTCTATGCATGTAACTTTTTTCCCCAGGTTCCTTCCTTCTCTGATGTGACATTTATAATACAGGGATTTCATTTGTTCATTTTAGGTCAGGAGTCTGGCTCCTTGAAAAGTGGTTCTGAGCATCTGGCCTCACTTTTGTACCATTTTTCTCCTGATCAAGTCATCCTGTGTGTAGACCTGAGTGTATTCTATGCAATCAAAAATGTGTTTCATTTTCTGGTGAATCACTGTGGCTGCCAAATGCAACCCAAGTGGGAGTCTGAAGAATAGCGTCTCCTAATGGGAATAGAGAATGCAGAAATATTTCCTTAAGTCAGCTGCCAGAAACCTGCTGATGCATCACGCGGAAGAAAATAGATAACGATCGTAATTTCAGAGGTAGTGAGAAATGTTGCCTTTACAGGTAGCTCCTTAATTTCTTTTGTCTTTCCATAAAAAATGTCTCAGTCTTTTCTTTCTACCATGACCAGTTAGTGTACCTATTTGGCTTTTTTTTCCGGTCATTTTAATGACTATTGGAAAAAGTTTGCTCATTTATTTTGCTTCAATTTAAAAGCAAAATAATCTCATTCAAGGCTAGAGTTATGGGCTCCTAGTAAAAATTGGCCTAACAGTTAAACAGAACTTAGCAGAAAGCTTTCTTAATAACTCAGAGACAACCTGGAATTTTTAGGATTTTTTCTCCTTCACCTTTCAAGGAGTGTACCTTTAGATAAAATCACCATATGAACACATTTTTAGCTCATTAATGGATACCTTTCTGCAAATAGGTAGCAGTGTAAACAAAATACAACATGCAGTAGAATGCTTCTTCAGGTGAGAACTGTCTATCCTGATTAGGCATGGCTTATCACCAAAGGTACAGGTTATACAGGAGTCTATCTCGACCCTCATGGAACTACCCGCTCACCTGACTGGTTAAACATGCTGATAGGGTATCTTTCAGGCTGTGCTTATCTAATGTAACTTCCAGACAGGAGTTAATGGTTAACCTGGGCCAACATCTCCTCACTCACTTACCCATTCTCAACTCCTCAGCCATAATGGAATGTGATGAGGGTGGCTGACTGCAGAATCACAGAATCATTTAGTTTGGAAAAGACCTCTAAGACCATTGAGTTCAACCTTTGACAGATCCCCACCTGACTCAATCAGATCATGGCATTAAGTACCATGTCCAGTCATTTCTTGAACATCTCCAAGCATAGTGACTCCATCAACTTCCTGGGCAGTCTGTTTCAATGCTTAACAACCCTTTACATTAATAAATTATTTCTGATGTTCAGTCTGAGCCTCTCCTGGCACAGCTTGAAATTATGTCCTCTCATTCTGTTGCTAGTTGCCTGAGAGAAGAGGCCGACCTTCACTAGGCTACAACCTCCTTTCAAGTAGTTGTAAAGAGAGTAATAAGCTGTTCCCCCCGAACTTTCTTTTCTCCAGGCTAAATAAGCCCATCTTCCTCCAATGCACCTCACAGGACTTACTCACACTTCACTAGCTTTACTGCCCTTCTCTGGACTTGCTACAGCACCTTAAAGTCCTTGCTGAATTGAAGGGCCCAGAATTGGACACAATAGTCCAGGTGTGACCTCACTAGTGCTGAGTTCAGAGACACAATCCCTTCTCTGGTCCTGCTGGCCACACTATTGCTGATACAAGCCAGGATGCCATTGGCCTTCTTGGCCACCTGGGCACACTGCTGGCTCAAGTTCAACTGCTACTGAACAGCACCCTCAGGTCCTTCTCTGCTGGGCCACTTTCCAGCCACTCTTCCTCCAGCCTGTAACACTGCAAGGGGTTGTTGTGAATGAAGTGCAGGATCCAGCACTTGGCCTTGTTGAACCTCGTATCATTGGCCTCAGCCCATCGATCCAGAATGTCCAGATCCCTCTACACAGCCTTCCTACCCTCCAGCAGATCAACAGTCCTGCTCATCCTAGAATTGTCCACCAATTCACTGAGGGTGCACTCGATCCTATCATCCAGATTAACTATAAAGTTATTAAAATATTAATAAAGATATTAGATGCATTAATCTGAGTGATTAAATAGGAATGGCAGCCAAGGGATTGCATAACTGATCATCTCAGTTAATATTTCACTGCAGATAAATTTGGTTTCACACCACGATAGAATCTACTTCTTTGGTGTATGGTAGGATACATCTGGGATGTGTTTCTAAAATGATGTGACATTGACTGCCATTTAAAGCCACAAAGTAGTACAAGGAAAAGCACTGAGGAAAGTTCAGAGCAGAATTGCCCATCGATCTGAAAAAGAATGACATCTGCAATTACTCATGCTGGGACAAAAGTCACAAGAACTATTAATCCTTATGCTTCAGGATATAATTGAGCAACAGCTGGAGTCAGGAATAATTTTCCTCTATGACAGAGCATTGCACAATTTTGTGTGAAGGGCTTTTATGACTACATTTGAGATGGCTGGCACCAGCTCACTTGAAGACAGAAGGTCAAATTAGATTGTCCTCTGGTTTGTTCTGTAGCAGTTATTATGTTTGTACACTCATATGGTCACTGTACAAATCCCAAGCTGTCTCAGACATCATGTATGCGATAATGGCTGCTTCTTCATTTTATTATTTCCATCTGCTTTGGATAACCTGGAAATTAATACCAGTTGACTCCGCGGTTAAATCTTGTACCAACAAGTAGCAAAATGAGGATATGGAAATGCAAGAGATCATGCAACAAATAAACATCTTCCATATCATCATGTTTACTTTTACCAGCACTGACTTTTTGGCAACTGCCCTCCATTAGGAAGACTCTCCTCAACCAAAAAAAAAAGTTTCAACAGCTTTAGCGTCACTTCAGTGCCTCACAGTGAGTAGTATCTCCATGATTAGCTCAGGTAAAGTGCTTGCAGGATGTCCATGAATCACAAAATGAAAATGATGGGAATGAAAATTCAGATAAGAATGAGTAATTAATCTAAATATAACAATTAGGCTCATCTGAAAGAAAACTTTGATGACATTTGTTGTTTGGCTAATTCAGTACACAGTGCTGTATGAGTCAGAAATGCCAATTCAGTGCTAAATGGTTTGATTCATGCTGATTAATTCAAGGAAATCATGAAAAATAAAAAAAAGTCAATCTCCCCCTGGTATTTCCAGTCTTGCAAACTTTGTAAGGTTTTAGGATTTATATTGTCACTCTCATTCAGACAAGAAAGTTACAATTTGTTTAGAACACTATTAGAATAGGTAAATTTTTGAATTCTGTTCCACTTTGTGTTCATAATTGAATACTTCTTTTGGCTTAAGCCTGACTTCTTCTCTGTTTCATCTGGATGGTAACAACCAGACTCATCCATTTTCCAGTGTAAGCACAAAAAGGCTGAATGAAATCAGAGGAAAGCTCTGTAATCGTCTAGTATAATTTGAAGTTGATAGTTTTAGTCTCTACAGTTGCTTAATTGAGTATTGCTTGGCCTTCATTCTGCTTCTTAATGGCAAAATTCAAGTCTGTAGATGATAGAATTTTTCTAATAATAAAGAATACCTCTGAAACTTTTCTTTGAAATATATAAAATAATAATTTATTATGGTATATTAACACAGAGGATGACTCTGCTCTTTCTGAACAGGGGAGTTTTAATCTCCAGAAAATGCCTATAGTTATGAAGAATGTATATCCTATCACCATAGTAACAGATATTAAAGAAAATTTATACTATAGAAAGTTATTTAATGAAGAGTTTCTGAGCAGTTTAAAGTAATCTTCCAGTGACACAAGGCCAAGGCAAACTGAAGAAACATGAATTGAAAGATATTTATAAAGTCTCCTTGTATTTGACTCTCTCTTTTCAGTGGTTGAAATTAACAGAAATAGAAACAAAGAAGCGAAGTATATTGCAAATAGCACAGCTGATCCTGTTATAAATCATGTAACTTTACATTTATATAAGGCACTATGTTCCGAATATTTCCAAGAAAGCTGTTCTGAAAGACTAGAAACTGAAATTAGTTTATATGGTACCCTTCACTTTTTCAGGTTTACTTTTTTCAGAATTGAATAGTTCATTTCTGGAGGAAAGACAATGAAAATTTAATTTTACTAACCTTTAAAATAACCTAAAGGGAACGTGTAGTACAAGATTATAAAAATATTTATTCTGTAAATTACTACTTCCAAACAAGTAATCTGCAGAGAAAGACTGACTAAACATAATAATATTTAAGCAAAAATATCTCCCTCATTTCTTTCTGTGTATCAGAGAAAAGGAAAACTGAGGGAAAGAAAAGGAAAACTAAGGGGAATAAATCTTAGCAGTAATTTTTCTTTTTGTCTTTCCTCCACCTTCTTTTTTTTCGCCATTGTGGGCATTCATGTCATCTGTTTTACATTAGATTGATATCTCTTAATAAGTTGTCTAACCTGTTCTTATGAGAGATAAGGGGAGACGGAAAGTATGTGAGAAACATAAAGGCATTGGGAGGGACACGATGCGAAAGGTGAGCACATTGTAAATCACAAATTATAAGAGGTTTTGAAGATATGGAAGAACAAATTTAATATGTTAGAAGTTCATTCTAAAAGAAGTTTGGCTCTTTAATATCTGTACTATCTTCTGCAAAAAGTGGCAAAAGAAGTAAAATCAAGTTTATGGAAAGTGAAAAAAGAAAAGTCAAGTTTATATCCCACTAATTTATTTTAGTTTTGCTCATGCTTTGTTATTTATCTATGCTGACTTTTCAGCACCATGCTGCATAATCCTCCATACTTTTCATAGTTCTTCATTTGCTCCAGGAATATTTTATTGCATCCATGTATTTTCTAATTATAAGCTTTAAATTATTAGACTAGTAGCATCTTCTTAAACTGAATTCTGATGTATAGCTAACTACATTAAGTGATATCAGGTGGTTTGATTTAATTTATCTATCACAAGCTTACTTTAGGGTTGAAAGGAGGCTTAAGCAGCTTGCATGCAAAAAGCTGGGAGTTTTCAAGGAGGAAAATATAAAAAATTGACACAGATTCTCAGGTTTTTAAAATACTTTAAAAAACTGATTTCCCAAAATATTCCAAAACACAAGCCAAAGAGATATATTAATGCTTCAGTGACAGTTTCTTAAACTAACCAAGACCAGCTTATTACATATATATGTAGCAACTTTAACCACTTGCATCAGATTATTGATGCTGAGTGGAAGATTTCCTAACTACCTCAAATAAGCACATGCGTTTATAAAATCACAGATACATTATACATGAAAATAAATATTCCTATTTAACATTTACAAAGAATAACAAAAAAGAAATTATGGTTTAGGTTTATTTTTAACTCAGGTCTAATTATTTTCAATATTATTAAGTCCATTGGATAAGCAGTTAAAAATAATTGTGCCATTTGTCCTGAAAATAAAACTTTATTGAGTCCAGCACTGAAATAAGTGTTTTGAAAATGCTTTCTAATTATGAAGAAGCAGCCCTGTAGAAATAGGAATGGCATCTTTTTTTTCCTGCTTTTGGTTAACATATTCTTGCTCGTTAACATGTTCCCCATAAGACTGGCTCTTACCTAAACCTGTACCAAGTTTCCAACTTGTAATTCTTCCACTCTTAGTCTGTTACTTTTGAGCACGGTAATCCATGTCAATCACATTCACTGGGAAAACCAAACTGACTTTAGCACCTGAAAATCATTCCTTCAGAAAGTGGAATTAGTTCTCTCCTATGGCCAGGTAAATGCCTTAGAATCAGAGACTGTGAAATGGCTTGGGTTGGAAGCAACCTGAATAAAGATCATTGAGTTCCAACTACACTGCCATGGGCAGGGGCACCTTCCACTTGGGAAAGTTGCTCAAAGGCCCATCCAACCTGGCCTTGTAGGAAACATCTTGAAGCAATTTCATGAATAAATTTATAATATTAGTTCCAATGTATTCAAGGCTTCCTTCTTTTCCTAGGTCAGTCCTTCTTACTTTGCCTCTCCATACTCCATAGTTTGGTTTCTCCTTAGCCCTATGATCTGTATTCTGTATGTAAGAGATAGTATCTCCTTGCTAAAATCAGACAGCTCTCTTGTGCCTTCAAGCCTACTTGGACTTGTTTGAGTAGACCATTGATAACTTAGAGCTAGGGTATAAACTAATTGAAATGGTATTCTTCTGCTTCCTGCATACCAAACCCTTCTTGAATTAATCTTAATGGTAAAAAAAAATTCCAAACTGAACAAAAATGTCATACAGACATATGGACTACATGATATTGCTAACTTAGAGCAGATTCAGAACTAACACGATACACATAAACAAGATGTCTATTGGAACATGGTAAATAAATAGAAAACCACAATATGGAAATTATTTAGTCATGTGACATTAAACAACAGTCTCTTTTGGAGTGCCTAAAAGATGTGAGTTATGCTAGGCCTTATTCAGATTATATAAAATCAATTAATAGAAAAATTTAGAATCTTCACCAGAGAGATGATTTGGCTTCATGTGTCAGGAAGTCAGAGATGTGCTTCAGAAGAGTTATGCTTGTCCTTGCTTGAATTAACACATGCAAGCCACACTAAGAAAAGGCCTAAATTAATCAATTCTGACTTTAACTGTATGGCTTTCTTTATAAAAGATACCGTGCAAGTCTGAAAGAGTATGTAAAGACAGTTTATTTATTCTTTATTTTGCATCTTGTTATATCTCTGTAGTCATGTCCATGCTGAGCCTCTTCCATAATTATTTTATCATTGAAACAGCACTGCTATAGCTGCTGCCCTAGTAGGCACAGTGGAGACATTGGTATATAAAAGGCAACTAGACATTTATCACCTCTTCATCTTGTCCAACTTGGAGGGAGAAACAAAGATCACAGTTTTCATATTCCCACAATATTCCCACAATCGCTTCTGCAGGCAGTCTTATATTTCTAAATTAAGTAGAAAACTAAAAGCCGACAAGGATGTTCAGGTATAAGGGCCCTATCATTTGCTGGACCCCTGAGATGGCTGAAATAAAACCTTTCCAAACTAGGAGACAAATAGCCTCGTACTATGACACTGTTGCCATGAGCCATCCCGCAGTCGGGCACTTTCACAGCACTGGGTCTTGTGGTTGCGTGTGCCTCCACTGCCTTTGTAGAAGGTTTAGCATACAGATCCAAACCTTGTGGCAGAGTAATCTGCTTTGGTCTTAACCAAGTTCTTGATTCTGAATGTATTTGTTCAAAGAAACTGAAACCTGGACTCGTATCTTCATTTTTCTGCCTGTCCCATTCCTCATCTTTGCAAAAGGGACAGAATAGAGTTGGATTTTGATGGAGAAAAGTATGTTCATATATGTTTTGGTCTCATCTTTTAGGAATAGCATACATAGAAAGGAGGATGAAAATTGTGTACACGTTGATTCTAAGTTGCACGATGAGGAAAAAAAATCAAAACTGTATTCTCTTTTACAACCAACTGGCATAAATTTCAGTGTTTCCAAAAGTAACATAAGTTACTGACGCATAAACATATTGAGATTAGTCTGTGCTCTGTTTATTTCTGGTAGAATGATGAAAACCACTGAGTGAAGGCCAAATATCAATCTTAGTCAGAAACACTGTGGTGAAATAATTGCAGCTTCATTGATCCAAGTCAATCCATCAGTCACGTGTACTGTCCTGGTAATTAAGTATTTAACAACCTTTGTTCTTCTGCCACAAAAGGCTGTGGCAAAGCAAAATTTGGATCAGGCTGTCTTGAAACAGAATAGAAAACTGTTTTTATGATTATTTGCAAAGATTAATTCCTTATTTTTGCAAAACTCAGTGAAGCAATTATGTCTTTCCGTGCCACTGCCAAAAATGCAGCACTTAATTTTCCACTGTTTTTCCTATATAGACATTTGTAAGTGAGAATATCTCTATAAGGGCTCTTTGTTGCATCAACAATTTAAAAAAAAAGAATAGATTATATGGGATAGGGGTAAGATGATTACTGTAACAAGGATGTCTATTAGCCAGATAGCCTCAGCCGAGTAATGGAATTTGCAGCATTTATGACTGAAAACTAAAATGGACATGACCAAAAATATTCGAATTAGAACAATCCTTCTTTCCAGGTATATGGGATAGAGACACTTTCATTTTTATCAGTGATTTTATTTTAAGGAAATACTTCATAAGCTGCATTTGAAAATATTCTCATTCAAAGAGCTATTATAACCTCAGCAGAAAAGCATTCATTTTTTTGTTTCCTTTGTCTTTCCTGCCTTTTTTGTTTCCATTTCTATTAAAGAAAACCAAGAAAAAAATCAAATGAAATTTTGAAGATCTACTTCAAATGCACTCCTATCTCCTGAAAACAGGAGTGGAAGATTTGCTTCCATGTATGATTGTCATGTGAATTTAAACGATTTGTGCATCTGGTCAGTGCCTTCAATCAGACAGTTTTAACAGGGTTTGTATATAGTGTGTCATCCTTAAAACTGCTGGCTTGGAAACACAAATGTGGCTTGATTTTTCAAATAATGCCACATCATTCATTTTCATAAAATCAACAATGTGTGTGTGCCTTTCTTTTTTATTTTCTTAATTATTGTTATTTTGGTTGGGGACGGAGTTGTTTATTTTTTTGTTTCTGTCAAAACTATGAAGTATGAGTTAAAAATATCCTTCTGTAAAAAAGACCCTTTCTCTATGAAGGAAAAAGAGCTGGATGACCAAACCCATTTAGGTAGAGTGGAAAGCTGAAAAGTATTGAGAAGAAACTACACATCAGTTTTAATGAAATAAAGAAGCCAGGAAATGGCTACAAAACCTGAGGCAGCCCTAGAAAGAGAAGGAAAACTAGAAACTGGCTCCTTACTTGAAAAAGGGTTACATTCTGCATTTTAGTTCTTTCCTGGTGCAAAATAGCTGTGATGGTATAAAAGTCCCATTTCTGGCTGTATGAGGATACTCTTGCCAAAGAAGCTGGGAGCCAGGCATTGAGTCTCTGGATGACAAGCCTGGGGAGCTGAGAGCATGCATTACCTGGAGGAACATGAAACCCAGGCATACACAGCAACATCTCAGCAACATCTGGGATAACAAAACCTCAGAAGGTTGCTGCAGCTCAGTTGGCTGAGGTGGGAGGTCAGGAACCAGAGATCACAGGTTAGATCTAAACCTATTTTGACTCCACTGGCCTGGCCTGCAAGCTCCTTGCAGTACAATACAGAAAGATACAAGGAGATTTGAGGAAGCACAGGATGGAGTATTTGCAGGATTATGTTAGCTAAATATATTTGTCAAACCCTGTTGACTCAATAGATTTTTTTTGAACTAACAAACCACAATTTTCCAGGGAGATATAGTTTTTCTAGTTTTCTCTTTTCATGGTGTTTTGGTTTTGGTTTTGGTTTGCTTTGTTTCTTTTGTTTTTTTGGTTTGAAGAGCAATGAATTTCCTTATTCTTAATTAGCTTTGGAAATATGTAAAAGAAATAGCATACTGTTCCATTAGTGCAGAGGCAAACTGTGTCAGTTGCAAATTCACTGATGCTTTAGATATTTTCCACTGATTGACTCCCCTGATAATTAGAAAGAACCTACAGTAGTACAGGTCTCCTTCAGAATCCATGAGATAAATGAATGTAAGCAACCAAAATATTTAGTCAGCAGGTTTCATTTTTTTAAAAAAGGGTGAGTAGATAGGTCCTTCAACTCTGATGCTCAAGTTCAATGAAATACGCATTCATCTCCACTACCATTTCAGTTAAAGGGCATTAATTGCTTCATTCCTTTCTCTGGATCACAGCCAGGGTTATTTTCCTAGATTGCTGAGTTACAATGTTCTCTTCTGTCTAAGAGAAAGACCAAGGGCAATACGTCTAGCATAAAGATACTCTATTCTGTGGGAAAGAAATACAGAAAACACATTTAATTAGGACATTTTTAACTTGCTGTGTCTAATATAGGATACGTGGCAGTGTGCTAGTTCTCAGTTGCAATCTATAAAATACCCTAAATAAATGTTTATAAATTATTTCTACACTCCCACATCATCATAATCTGTCTATATATTTTATTCGTATGAATGAATGTATGTATGTACTTATATATTCCCATGCTTTCAGCAGTTGACCAGTAAATTATCAAATAACTACTTATTTTGGGGAGTTAAATTTATGACACTTTCCCCATACCTAATTTTCAGAAAATGCTGACCATCCAGTGTTCAAGGCTGTAAGGCAATGTAATAAATTCAGCACTTAGAATTGTCAGTCACTTCTACATATCCTAGCCATATATTACTAAAAGAAAGGCTTTTTTGTTGGTGGTTTGTTTGGTTTGGTTTTTTTTCTGACTGAGTGCAAATAAATCCTGTCGGCTGTAAAAATCCATTGCAGAGTGATTACAAGGGGGAAATGGGCACATTCACTTATGTTTTGAAAACATAAGGATATGAAAACCAGTATTTATGAGGGATTTCTTGCAAAAGACTGAAATTTAGAAAATGATTGGAGCGTCTCTTACACAGTTAGGAAAGAAGCTTTTTTGAGGGCTGGGCTCTTTTTTCAGAATGAGCAAATGTAGAAAGAAAAACACTGACACACTGATTCACATGTCCTGTTGTATAGCAGTCGCTGTTTTTTTCCAGATATGTTTTCTTGCTGGAGGAATGAAGGGTTTAAGCTGGTACTTATACATATGTGCAGACAAGACCTGCACACTATCTCTTTCTCCTGTCTTTGGAATTCAAATTGGTCTTAACTTTGTTGTGACCTCTTTATTGCAAAGTATTTTGGTAAAGTCATGCATCTTGCTGGGAAGATGCAATCTAGAGTTCAAATCAACCTCTTATGTTTACCTCTCTCCATCACATTAGAGATTCAATCGGACCTATACATTTATGAGACCGCTGAGGCTTTGGTGACATTCTTGTTTATAATGTTTCTCTTGCTGAAAGAATTTTAAAAAAATTAAGCCTTTCCATTTTCTCCCCTTCCTTGGTTTGGTTCTTTGAAATGTAACATATTTAAAAAGACTTGGAGACAAAGCATATCACCAGGCAGGTGGTCTCCCTCGGGATCAGAAACCTGGCACTGAGGGCACAGACTGAGTCATATCTCTTGCTTTTGGTCCTGGGGTTTAGGTCAAGCATTGCATAGCTATAGAGCTGGCCAAAATGCACAAAAAGAGATAATTAGTACCCATGAGGATGCTTCTGATTCCTTGAACAACAGAATTAAAAGATACCCACAGTTCATTCTCCCGGTATTGCATGTGTATCCTGGCAATAACTGCAGTACTGTGACTGCTTTGGTGACTGAATGGGATATTACAACTACAAGGTAGCCTTAAAAATCTCTGCATGACTCTGTATTACAATGACTTTTAAAGAGTTGACAGCATCTGTATAAACAGTCTTTATTAGGAGGATTGTTCCAGCATGCAGAGGACAAGTATGTAACTTTGCTCATTCCTGCACTAAATTTGTATATAACTCTTTTCAGGACCACCACAGGCTTTCCAATTTGAATT
>WEIV01007434.1:31530-46325 GCA_013390005.1 Calyptomena viridis | reverse complement strand
ACATATGATTGTCTTGCCTTCTATCCCTTTCCTTGAAAGGGTTTGTTTACTTATCATCAGTTTGTGAGTATAGCCTGTGAATTTATCTTGAGTTCCAGGGTGTCCCTCACAGCTGTAACTCTTGTATTCTGCTCCAGCACTTTTTGGCATGAACCATTTTTAAGATTAAATTTAATGAGAAATATCACTGTATGAATTACTCAGTTCTGTGTGTGTATATCTGTGTGTGTTTAGGACTTGGGAGGAGAGATCTTTTGGAAATATCTGTTCTTGGCAAGCCACACATCCTACTGACACAAGGAATCCCACAAATGTGACTAACAAGTGAGTGTAATGTTGTTTGTACAGTGCATCATCAAGAAATATACACTCATTTTATGTGAACTTGCTTCCTCTGTCGTAGAAACATAGTGACTGTGTTATTAACTATTCTGATTACTAAACTTTGTGTAACTAGGCTCCTGTGTTTAGGCTCTCTTTTTAAAGTAAAGTACTGCAGTAAAAATTTAGTTGTGATTTCTTGGAATATTAAGATATCTATTGCAGCCTCTGTGGTAACAAATATGCCAGCTTCAGTAAAGAGCGCAGAACCACTTGAAAGTAGTGCAGCAGGCAGACTGGCAACCAGGACATAATTCCCTATATGTGTATTCTCTCATCTGAAGGCTTCATTTCCTTCCCCTACTTGAATAAGGAAGTATAGAGATGCATGAAAGCAAACCATGAACCCTGGGACAGAAATGATCAACAATAATGTACTTGAACCTCCAATGTTCAGCTCCTATCTAAGACAAACACAGAACCCAGATTTATTTCTGTATTTTACCTGAGCTGTTTGCCCAGTTTTCCTCTACATGTTTGCTTGTATTTTGAACATCAAGCTGAGCACATAAGCAGCAGGATACATTGCATTATTAAACTGCATCACAGTTACTTGGATCCAAGCACCAAGCTCTTCAGTGGCCACCTAGGAAGTGCACATTGCTGAATGGACATAATGACTGATGGAGTTTAAATTACATGGCTGTTGGACTACAGTGTTACTGTGGTGTATGCAATTCCAAATTCATTTCCAACAAAGATGAACCCCAAACAGCGTTGAAGTACTGAAATCTTATAGTCCAATGTGTTGAGCTGCAATGGAAGTCAGGTATTTAAATATTCAGAGAAACATTAAGAGCTTTCTTGGAAAATTCACTGACTATAGCAGTTAAAATTCTGGCTTTAGCTGTGAGGGATAAAATCTTAAAGCAATACTTACAATTGGAAGGAATATGATGTACAGTAATGGTACTAATTCGTTATTCTCTGATCAATAATACCCAATTATTTCTGTTGGACAATGTAGTAATACCTGAGACACAGGTGAAGTTTAGGGTGGCAAGTTTCTTATTTAATTAGTTAAGTTCATGTGGGAGTTTCTCATAATGAGTTACTCATGCTAAGCATGTGGAGTGGCAGCAGCACAAGCAGGAGGAGGAGATCAACATCGCATTTGCTTTCTGTGGCTTTAAACCACTCCTGTGATGATATCAGAAGCTGATGGCTTGGTCCTGTCCTTAAAGCCAATGAGATTTTGCATGGATTTCAGGAAACACTGGAGTGGGCAATCGAGTAGACCCCAAAATTGTGAACTGTTACTTGCAGCTGAAGTTTTCTTAGAGCTTTCATGTAGGGTCCTGGAAGACGTCACTGGGAGGCTTTACCTTCAGGTGCTTACACTAGCCCTCTGCTAGAGACTAGCAACCCTGAAGTATGTTTAGCACAATATCCTCATGCACAATTCTAACAGCTTAAAAATGAGGAGTTCAACGTAAGATGCCAAAGCATGAAATGAAACCATTGAGATGTGTTTGTGTAGTTCTTCCTATTGTTCTCTAAGGATGGGTAGACCGCTGGGTAAAATGGTGTAAACTGCATGAGCATGATTTGCTAGAACTCATCTGTTGAATCCATCCTAAGCTTCATTTTATTTACAAATTCCTGGCTTTTTTCACAACACGGTCTGAAGAAACTGAGATCAGGTTTGATGCTAAGTCTGTAAGATGACAAACCAGGGAAGACCTTGAACAAAATGGTTTCTGTAAGTATTCTAGGTTATGTTGGTAGCTGCATTTTTATTGTTTCTACAAATCAGCTTGTGTTTTTGCTTTGTTGGTTTGTTTGACTGTTATAAAATATAAAAAGGACTGTTGACTTATTAGCATAGCATGTATGCCTTTTAATGACCTTGGTCCCACATTTGGGTGACTAAGAGTTGCGTTGCTCTGAATTTACTATAGATACACATTTCTTGACTGGTGTAAATTACCAGAATATATCTGATTAGAGGTAAATGTTATAATTTTTTGAGAGCTGAAGGTCCAACTGATGTTCATGTTTATTTGCATATGCCAGTCAGTGAAATAAGGAGATGTTGTGCCTGATGCTTCCCTTGTTAAAATTGTGCTAGGGAATTGAAAAAGGGGAAGGGCTAGGATCATTGCTCAAAGAATTTCTAGTGGTGTCTGTGATGTCATTAAGCACTAGTGTTCTGGAGAAATCAGCTTTTCCCTTCCTAATTTGGAATATTAAAATTGGTAAAAGTCAAATAGCTAGCTTGCATCATACATTTTACTATTTGATTAGACTAGTGTCTGTAATAAAATTCCGCTTAAAGCATGAGTCATAGTTTGTAGAAGAATGATGAACTTTAGTTACACTGTAATAAGCCTCATGCTTTTTTGCCCACAGGTGTACATATATATGTTAGATTTCTTGTCCCTTGATAGCCAGGAACATGAAATTGAATGAACGTTGTATAGCTGCTGCTGGCCTGAAGAGATTTATGTGTTTGCTCACCTTTACTTATATGATTTTGCTGAATTTATTTCTATAGACATAAATTTCCTTCTTCATTTAAGGAAATAAAGCAGCAGCTGTTTCTTGGAATAAAAATATTCTTCAACTGAGGAGGTGTAAGGCCAAAGCAACATTCCTAACTAGTGGAATACCTTCAACTGTTAATACAACAGTAACCTTTCAAAGCTGGTAACATAGTTTTGTGATTCACAGTGAATTTTAGTGTTATACATTTTTTCCTGTGCCAAAAACTGAGAGCAGATGCTCTGGATCACTGAAGCTGGCAGAAAATGGTGAGTGGTTGACTAGTGCCAAGATAAAACATCTGTAAGACAAAAACCCACTACTGAAATCTGTGCTTTTGGGGAGTAATTTGCTTAAACAGCTCATATTTATGTCAGCAAAACCCTCAAGAATGTTTATCGTTAATTGCAACAACATAAATGTTGATAATCAAGGACTTCAGGAAACATTTACAGAGATGACAGTGTTCTCTAACTAAATTATTAAACATCACGCTATTTTCACATATGAATCCCAATGAGCTTCTGTACTAATGTGCCTAGGAATTACTTGGCACTGATTACAGAAAAAATAATTCTTTGTGAGAAGGTGACAAGTGTGATTATGAAACCCAGACTTCTGAAAAATTACTGACTTTATTTCCTGGCATTTGCTTAAGGGGAAAATGAGGCAAAAATAGTGTTGCTGAAGATATTTTACAGTGGAGTGAATCAAAAGTAAAGACAGCAGGATACCACTGCAGTAATAATGGGGGAGGAGGATGGGTCTGGACCTGAGTGGGGGGATATCCTACCCATTCTTAATTACATGAGCCAGATTGTGCTCTGCTGCAGGGGTGTGACTTAAAGTCTCCTTATAAATCCATGGTAGCTGTAAATAAGAGAAGAGAGAGAATTAAAATGTCTGTGGGTTAATGCTTAATATTTTACCAGCTCATCTTTCCAAGAACAAGATTTAGGACATGCATGTAGTATGAACTGCTTTTCCTGGAGCAAGAGGGAGGAGAGGGAGGGGTTAAGTTAGTCCCTCATGTGTTATGTGGTGCTGAGGTATGGGAGAAAGGAAGAGAGATGACATCTGGTGCTGATCTCAAACACCCACACAATGAGATGAATAGATCATCACTCCATCCTTAATTTGTGTTTACCAGGAATTCCAGTTCTTTGCTGGAATTGTGTCACCATACAGAACAAATCAGTATGCCAGTCAGATTATGGTACTTATGGTACATTTGTTAAATGCAGGAAGTGAAGAAGCAAAAATTCTAGTATTTTTAACTTATTTTAAACACAGTTGGAAGAAAAAAAATTAAACCCACCATCCTTAAGCAGCGCCTCATCTTTTTATCAAATGCTTAGCTATCTTAGTAGGTTCAGATCCAGAAGAGAATTTGTCTTTGCTGGCCATCATTTCCTCATTCCTGCTACATCACTTAGAATTTTCTATTATTGCAGATCTGTGGGGATTAGCTATTAATTGGTCTTTGAAGTCTTGGTCACTAGGTGAATGTTTTTGAAAATGACAGGCTTTGCAGTGTATTTCTAAGGGATTAAGAACAAACATATTTTAACCTCTGAATGTTTCATAACAAAAGACTGTAACTTAAAGGTTTCACATGCCTAGTCTGGTTCACAGCCTAATGCTCTAAGGTGTAATTGAGCAGGTAGTGGTGGCTACTGATCTACCTTGCATTACTTGCTTGAGGTTTACTTTGTTTCTGGCAGTTTATGGCATTATGGGGAAGGGTATTAGTTGTTCTGAGCCATCTGGAGCTTGAGATCCTTTTGCTCAGACATGCACATCAGTGCCCTTTTGTCTGATTTATTCTCACTGGGTATTTGTCTAGTTGATTTTCTTAGCCTCAGCATGCTAACCTGTGTTTAACCTGTGTTTTACCTATTTTAGCTGAATTGCATCCTCCTTTGCTTCAGACTTCTCTTTTGCTTTTTTTTCAGGATAATTTTAAATCCTATTTGTATCCTCAGCATACTGACAATCACTCCCAGCTTGATGTACCTGCAAATTAATAATCATAATGTCTTTTTCATCAGCCAGTTTATTAAGGAAAGCATCAAATAGTCCTGTACTTAGGATAGGTCCCTGTGGAACCTTATAGCGTGTATTCCAAAGATGATTTCAAAATCAGTTCCCATAATGAACTATACGTATTGGATAATAAACCTTTTGAAATTACTTTTATATTGCTTTGGGAGCTCTAATGTGTGGTCTCCTCATAAATTTTGTGGCATAATGTACACTTTAACAATTAGTTCTTGAGTTTGCTTGAGTGAAGAAGTTTACTTTGGGGTTGTTTTTTTTACTTTTGTTCAACCAGCTCTACAATTGATAGCAAGGCCCTTTGGTCCTATGACACTAGGAACATTTGACATATGGTCATATGACAAGGGAACATTTGAAGAAGCACTCTGCTATCTGCAAGAGTGACAATGAAATTAGAAAATTCCCTAATATCTGCAATTATACATCCTGCATCCCAGATGGTAAGAAGATTAGGCTGATTTATGCTCATCTGGTCCCATAGGCTGCTCATGATAAAGTTTTCGTGACCCTCCTTCGATGACTTGGAACCTTTCTGAACTTGGAATAGCTGTTTTATAGAGGGATCTTCCTCTTATCTTATCAGGGATCCTTATACTAATAACATTTCTTCAGTAAGAGTTGTTATGGACAGGAAGGATGCTATTTTCCAATTTTTTCACTTCTCTGCTTAGAGCTGTGGTGGTACATGGCTTTAGTTTATTCCTTATTTGTACCATATTCCATAAAGTTCTGTTACCCCTGGCTATGTTTGTAATGGACTGTTCAGTCACCCCTTTTCTCCCCACTGGAACAGTTTATCCCACAGTTCTGTATCCTCCCCTAAAATCCCTTATATGTATCCCAACTCCTCCCCTCCTCCGAGAACCTTCCTGAACCTCCCTGCCCTTAATCCATATTTGTACCCTGACTCCTCCCCCTCTTCCCGAAGCCTCTCTGTCAATCATTTGTTACTCGGTAGATCAGTGGCTTGAATTGCAGGCCTCTGGTCCCGAGCCCTCCTTCCCTGTTCTCCCTTTGGTCCTTTCCCTCTCTCCTCCCCCCAGTTCAGCCCCCTTTATAACCCTGTGCCAGGAGGGGCTCGGGGCTCTTTCTGGTTGCTCCCCCTCAGGGTTTAGAAGCCTGGCTGGCACACTGCCTGCCCAGTGCTAATAAACTGTCACAACCAGATTGAGTCTCCTTGTATCTCTTGCCTGCTCACAGCCGCCGCCTCATCATCAAGGGCTCCTGAGCTTGACAGACCAACTAGCCTTCACGCCTCAGGTTTGCTGGTTCAGGCTGTCCTTAGGCGCCTCCAGGTTGGCCTCCCTCTGTGAGGGAGCCTTGAACCAACAGGTGCCCCACTCCCACCCGGTGCCCCTCGGCCAGGCGGCCAGAGCTAGCCAGGGCTGAAGCAGGAGTTGTGGGTAGCCGCCACCAAGGCAGGCATTGCGGCAGCGAGCGACCAAGGGAATGTGTTGTCAGGGGCCTCAGAGACACAAATGTGGAAATAATGACCTTGCAGAACTCATGCAAGGGGCCAAGTTATTGACTGCCAAAAGTCACACAGATGCTGTAAAAGGTGGCATAACATATTCTTCAAGATAGAAGACACCTCATGTGGTAAGTGCACCCAGTACTGTGCAATATAGGGTTACCACTAAGGGCCTGAAAGCAGCACCTCAAATTTTATTTATTTAGCTGGGCTTGGTGCCATGTGACTGTCAATATCTAGACCTAGGCTGTTAGTTTGCAACCAGTTTGGATGTGTACACTTTGCTTTATTCATGCTTCTGTTTCCAGGGTAGTCCACACTACTCTGGTGTGTCTGTAATCAGCAGCAAACACCTGTCCATGCTATAGATGCTGACACTGTCGCATCAGTTCAGCCAAAGGCAGACTTCGAAGTTTACCTTTGCTTGCTGCTAATATCTCACTTCTTAACTGAAAGCTGATGTTTTGGTACAATCAGAAGTTTGGTACCCCAGATGTTGTCTCAGCACAAATCTGAGGAGATGCTGAAAAAGCAGAGACTTTGTTTTATCGTCTAGGTATTTTTGAGCATGGTGTGAGGGTGCAGAACAAGCTCTATGTGTGGATTCAACCATGTACCAGTCTTGACTTCCAAAGATACAGAAAATAAATTAAAAGCATGTTATTCTGCATTTTATTAAATGACCTGCAACCCCTATTAATGAAAACTGGGGTATCTGCTGTCTGTCTGCAAGTGGTGTCCTCATGAAGAAATGAGATTCCATTAACTTCACCTAAGCTGGTAGGTCTTTGCGAGAAGACTTACATAGGTTTGGATGAATGGAGAGAAAGAAGTGTCATGTGCTTTAAGCAAATAGCAAACCTTCTGAGCATATTAAGTACTGTGGCCAAAGAACAGATGTTGTGCTTGCAGCCTGAAATATTTTGCACTTCTTGGATCACTGTGCTTAGCGGGCTGTAAGTCCTGCTGAACAGGCATGAGCCCCTCTCTGGATGATGAAATTTCCTGTTGCTGCTAGAATATAAAGAGGACTTAGCTGCCAAACTGTTTACAGGATATCAAACAAGCAACAGCCTCTTATGGTTGCATGAATTTTTTTTTGTGATTGATGTGTGTCTCTATCACATTTGTGTTTAATAAATTTGTGCCTTAATAAATAAATATTTGATAATAAGATCTTTCTAACAAGAAGCACCTCTGGCACCAACAGTGAAAAAGCACCAGTACAAACATAATGAACGACACATTTCTGCTTTTGAAAAATGTCCTCCCCTGTGCAGTTTAAGACTGAGGTTTAGTGAAGGTAGTTTTCGTAGCTGTAGACCACCATGGCTATAAGGGAAATTTAGTACTTCTAATTAGAGAAAATACTGCCTTTCACTGCAAGCCTGTCCTTAGTAATTGAAGAATAATGTGTTAAACCATTCTGATCATTAAACATGTGAAGAGGAGGGCACACTTATTTCAGTTTGCCTTTTAAAAAATGGCTCATTAATAATTTAAAACCCTTTGCTTCAGGGTTTTTTAAACACCTAACTAAAAATTAGACTCCTAATTACGTGTTAATAGTACAGTGGCAAAACGGGAGGAAGAGGAGAACCATAATTACTCATTGTCCCTGGCATTATTTCAGCAAGTCATTTAAACACATGATTTAAAAACTTCAGTAGTCAGAGAAGAAAAGGACAAGCACTAAGCAGCATAAAGACAGCAATCACAAGAAATACAAAACTGTGGTGTGCAAGTGTTGTTCTGTAGTGCTTGCTATTAGAAATGTGTGAAGGGTTGAGGTTCTTCTTGAAGAGAGGTTTTGAATTTGGAATGAAACCAAAATAGGAATGAACTGTTTTTTCCAAAGCAAAATAGAAACAAGCACGCTATTCTGTATGAATACAGAGATTTATCATCAGCAGAGTCACAATAGTTCATTCTGAAAGGTGACAGGAGAAGGCTGTCTGGTGCACTGGCTTATTTCCATCATAGAGATCCATGTGCTTTTTGGGAATGGGAATGGCTTGTGTTCCTAAGATTTTTTTCTTGGATAAATGTATGTACTGAATTGCTAAGATGTGGTGATTGACAGACACTAGTGGAAAGAGTTCTTGTTTTTTAAGAAGGTTTCTTAATGCAGTACTCTTTTCTATGAAAAAGTGGCAGCTTTTGCTGTTGTATTTCTAATGAATGATGTATGTACTAAGTACTGGTGAAGTAGTTTATTGCTTTGGCTCACTCCTAGTGGCAAAATATAACATTTTAATAGCTTGTAAAGAGCTAGAGAAAATTTTTAATTGACTTGCACAAATCAGCATCACCAACTTTTCTTCTGTCATTAATGCTCAGGTTTCTGCTCAGTTTTCTTCATTCTGTCCAGATGACAAGAAGAAAAGTAAATTCTAAGTCAAAGGTAGCAGAAAATAAGAGCACACCCTGTTTTATTTTAATTCGTCCTCTGACATGTTGTTTCTCCATTTGTATGTGTACCAGATGATCTTAGTGATGCCTTTGCACAGAGTGAAGGATAACACAGACCTGTGACGTGTCTGCATATTGTGTCTCTTGATGACTGTTAGTTGACCAGCTCACTGTATAGTTGCTGAAAAATATTGCAGATTTTTGCAGGCATTACAATTAGCATTGATGAATCTGTGATGGAATCAGTGTTGCCACTCTGTCTTTTGTCTCAGAAACTAGCATGTCTCATCTCCCTACTTTAAAAGATATCTTTTCTTAATATTGTTCTATGAACTCTAGACAGATTGAACATTCTTCATCTTGTTCCTCATAAATTCTTTGGGTAGTTTCAGGAAGTAAAATCTGTAGCTTTTTTGTGGTCTTTTCACTGTAGAAGTAAAATGACAAAACGTTGCATATTGTCCAACAACAACAAAACATTTGTAGGCTTGTACTCTTTTTCATGGTAAAGAGAGAACTTATCAGCAGATTCTCAATTTGCTTGATACCTTTTATCATGCTACACATTTTAGTCTCCAAAAGGTTAGAATTTTTTCCTGGCTCATGAAGTTTGTGAGTGACCTTGTTCCACCTTTGTGGCATGTTCTTCTTTCAACAACATTCAAAGCAGAATACCATGATTTTCTGTAACTCACAAAGGTATTAACAGATGAAAGCTTTCAGCCATACAGGCAGTATTTAATTTTGCTGCCACAAAGATAAAACTTCTCTTGGAATAGAGGACATAGCAAGCAAGAAATACGAGAAGAACAAAGAGGAAGACTTGCTGCTCTAGCCTTGAGGATGCTATGATGAAGCTGTTAAGTGGTGCTGGAGGGAGAAACGCTCATTACCTCACCAGTTCCCATTGGTTTATATACAATGTGTTCTCGGTGGGATGGCACCCATAAGTTTGGTGTTCTATACAAGTAAAGGCCATGGAAGCATGACCATGTCTCAGTGCACAACAATTTATGAACCTGAACTGCAGCATATTTCATCAATTTGAGGGCTGATCTTGCATGTAAATTAAATTAATGCCTCTATCACTAGAAATGTTGAGAGTAAGGCAATAAATAAATATGAGAGCCTTGTTTGTCCATGTGTGTTGGTTTTGGTGGTGATCTTTGTTTTTTGTTTGTATGTTTTGTTGGGTTTTTTCCCTGCTACTGTTCTAAAAGATACCGTCATCATTTAAGCTCAACTCAGCTTTGTGGGCAGTGACACATCTTCCCTGAGTTTCATGGGTTTGGGCCTACATCAGCTGTGACGTGTTTTAAGTGAGGCTGAAGGGATGTATCAGAACTCTCAGTAATGTACAGAGATCATCTTTGCCAACTGTGCCCTGTGTGCTGCAGTACAACATGAGCATGGCTGTGCTCATGGATGATGCCACATGCTCCCCTTGAGGGCGAAGCCTGCTGATAAATGCTGTGTGCCTTCTGGTCTCACTTGATATTCTCCACTGTATTGCAGTGAAGCAGTGACTGAGAAGCAAGTGCCAAGTAATTCAGAGAGCCACAGAGTAACTGGACCAGATCCCAAGACTTACTTAGTGAATACACAGCACAACTACTCAAAAGATTTCTAAACAGGCGATGTGATTAATCATAATATCCTCTTTTAACGTTTTTTCCTATTTAAAGTAAATAAAACAAAAAAATTACATTTTGAGGGGAAGCCAAGTCATCTTATATCCATATTGAATTCAGTCAAATAAGTGCAGATTCTGTATTTTAATACCTTGAATGAAGCGGGAAGTTCCTCTCTGATCATGCCTAGGGAGAGAAACAATGGGAAGAGTTAATACTTACTGAAGGCAAGTTATTGCTTTCATTCAGCTTTCTTCCTTTCCTTGGTTGCACAGATAGAGCTGAACTTTCTTACACACTGCTTGCACTTTCATAACAAAAAAGTTCAGCAGAAAGAGAAATAAGATCTAGTTATCCTTCTAGCACAGAAAAAATGCCAAGCTAATTTTATACATATGACTTCTAATGGCCAATCTTTATAAACAAAGTCCTGGATATGTAAAAAATCTGAGGTACACACTGAATACTTACTTTTATTGTCATGAAGACTGCAGAAGTAAATTTCAGTCAAAAAGAATAAAATCTCTTTTCTTGAGATTTGAAGGAACTTTGACTTTCACTAAAATTACAGGATGTCCTGATATTTTTTATCTGTGGTTTCTAGAACAATAGTATTTTGTACCTCTACAGCTTTGAAAGCATTGTACAAAAATGAATATGAATAAATAGAGAAGTCTTAGAGATGGGGAAAATCAGGAACACAATTGCATGCTCAGTCTTACAGGTTCAATGGCAGAGCAGAGAGCTGAGACTTGGTTTGCCAGCTGGTACTTGTCTTGTATATCACACCCATGTCTGGTGAAACTATTGCTCATGGATGTGGCTCTGCCAAAAGAGAAAATAGCTGCTTCCCCAGTGGTTGCCCTTCTGTAAAAGACCTAGGTGAGAGGGAATTCTTGCTATGAAGAATTTAAAAATAGACAAAATTATGAGAAGATTCCCAGGTAATGGATGTAACTCATTTTAGGATTTGGAAATTTGGGAAGTTTTTCTAGGAATTGAACTGTAGAACACTTGTATTTGCAGTAGCATTTATGAGCCACCTCAAGGACTCTGTAGAAGTGATGTGGAGAGCTGTGAGTTAAAACAGAACAAACTGCTCTAGAAAGTCTTCAAAGCTTCTTTTCTTCTTAATCTTTACATTAGTATTGGAAGTAGAGATGCAGACAATCTATCTTCAAACAGTTCTAATTATTTATGTATCTCTGATCAACCTTTACAGTAATAAGTATTTGTGTATTCAGAATTCTATGATCCCATCAAAAAAATTAAGTAATTTAACAGCAGCAAGTTTTACTCCAGGTCCTATATTTTATGTAATCAAACCCAGATTCTCCATCCTATATTGGTTGTACAGTGTGTTCTCAAGCCTAGTATATCTCTGAAGAGGTTACTCCAGAAAAGAGACATTATCCAATGTCATGTGGCAGGCTGTAGGCAAATCATGGCTGAAAAACAGCATGTGCAACATCTGTATGCTACAACAGCCAACAGCCTGCTCTAGGAGAAACTGGGTTGGAATGGAAGCCTTTTCAGTCTCATGAATATATGTAGCAGACCAACGTTCCCCAGGCCAGCTAAGACTGACATGTATGTCATTGGTAAGCTAAGGGCACATAAATGAAGAAACAGACTTTATCTAATAGATGAAACAATGTGTTAGAGAGAAGAGAGGAAATTTGGAAAAACACCAAGCTCTGTTTTCTCCTTAACCAGAGGGAGAAATGTGATGCACTGACTTCAATTCTTACAGCAGCAAAACTTGAGACATATACAGTTTTCCATTTATTTATCTGTTTATTTATTTATCTGTTCTGCTTCTGGAATAACTTAAAACCAAACAAAAATCCACCCCAAAATGAAGTCTGTCTTGAATATAGAAAAGTAAGGCCTTTACACTCTTCATGAATGTGTCCTTGTGGAAATTACCAGTGCCTCTGCTGAAGGCTAATAGAGTCATTGTTAAGCACTATTAGGCATGTGAAGCAGCAATATTGTTGGATCTTCAGATTTTTGTAGTGGTCTTAGGTCTCAAAACTGTTGTTATAATCTGAGAATCTCTTTCGTCTTTTGAGAAACTGATATTCCAGTCTACAAGTGAAGTAGAGGCAAAGTTTCTGCCATTCTCCAGCGTTCAAAAGCTAAAAGGAAAATAAGAATGCCAAAGTCATCATTTAGAATTCCAGCAGACAAACCCAAGTGTTTGAGTTTTGGCTTTACAACAAGATGACTGAAACAGATTACATCTGAATATAGAGACTTCTTCCTTCTAGTTTCTGTAAGAGGATTTTCATGTTGAGGGTTGTGTTAAAGAGCACCCATGCATTTTGTATGCTACAAGGATGGGCTTGCCTTGTTTGGAAGAGGTCTGGTGAAATGAACAGTATACTCATATGCATCTGGAAATTGGATGGTGTGTCCTGTTTGACTTCTTCCATGATGAACAGTCAAGCTGATTTTAATCTCTGTTGCCTGGAGGATCCTTGAGCGAAATCTCAAGGAGTGGAAAGAGGTGTTAGTCTTGCACAGTTGTATTGTGCAAGTATTGTGGCTGTGTATTGTTTTTTATTTTTCCTGGAGAAAACATCTGCTCTCATATCAGTCCAGGACTATGTCAGTTTTGAGAAAATAAGCCATTTTCAGATGCTGACTTCTCTGAGAACAGGCAGTAATTTGCTTGAGGAGAAGGGAAAGAATGTGCCTGCTGCCTCCTTAATGTCGTGACTTACAACTGACTTCACTGTCCTTTGCATGACATAATACTACTCTGAAAGCCCACAAAGTTCGGTGGGATCAAGGTTTCCTGCAAGAGTTTCTTTAGGCTGCAGGCTGTTATAATGAAAATCAGTGAGGTCTTCTGTTACAGCTGAACAGAGAGACCAGCCTCTCTTTTGCCTCAGGCAAAAGATAATAAGTCTGTGCAGGAAAGCAAGTATAATCTGTTTTTCTGATATTTAGTGGTGATAATGGCCAGGGATAAGGACTTCACTGTGCTAGACACTGTTAAATTAATCTCTCCCCTGCAGAGACCCTTTTCATAAAGACTCCCAAGATGCAACAGGTGTTAGTACAGAGCTGTAAGTACAGGAAAGCTGGGTTTGTCTTTGCATAAATTAATATCATAGTGATTTTAATTGACGAAAGGGAAGCACTGATCTAACACAGGCAATAATCTGTCAGCATCAAAACAGCTGTAGGTGTGACTGATTCAGCTGTGGTAGGGAGCAGACACATCAGCTGCTCTGCCAGTGCAGAACCACAGGAAGAACAATAGTAGTTGCTGCCATATCAGACTCTTTTTTCTCCTTCCTTCCTCACCTCTTCCTTCTCTTTTCTTTCTCTTGCAGATACAGTCTGCTGCCACTTTTGTCCAATTGGACAGAAAGTCTTGAGGCAGAGAATTGATCCTCTTACAGATGAAAAATTCCTGTTGATGTGTGGTTGAGGGAGGGGTCAAGGTCAGTTGACTCACTTTTAACCTTTCCTACCTGTCTCTTCAGGCAGAACAACGCTCTGCACAGGCAGCTTCCTAGAGGCATCTCACCCTAAAAGGACACTTGCTCTGATGATCTGAATTAGCTTTGCCCTTTAAGTTCACTAAGTTGCAGAAAGAGTAGGCAAACTAACTAGCTCCTTATGTCTTCTCAGCTTGCCCAGATTTCAGAGGGACTTTGGTGTGGTTGAGAACTTTCCACTTCTCCAGACATTTCACTCTTTTCTTCCATTTCTCTTCTATGCTTTAATCTGCCTCACTGCAATCCAGGTTTCTGAGTTTTCAGGGAGAGAGCTTTTCAAATGGAACACTTGTATCCTCTTCCTTAGTTGTAGAGGGGTCTGATGAAGCAGTAAGTCAGACATAGTTCCAGCCTGAAGTCCAGCTGCCGGCAGAACTTTCAAGCTGTATCAACTTTCTGTGGACTGGCTCTCCTGAGAAACACTGGGGAAAAACTTGTTTGCGCAGAACTTAAAGCAACAGATTCTGATTCTGGTACCGAGGTGTTGCCAGAGTAATATTCTTTCCTTCATTGAGGGGGTGTGGAGAGAGGGAATGAGAGATAGACAGATGATGGGGGATGTAGCCAGGCAGAAAAAACGGGTAATGGCTTGTGAGGAAGGGATTTTGAAACATAAAAAAATGTATTGATCAAAATCGGAATCACGTAAAAATGTTGACTGCAGAACTGCCTTCTGCTAAAATCTAATGTCAGGCAGTGTTGCATTCAGAAGAAGTCTAAAGTCACTTTGGAGTGTTGTGCCTCACTAGCACATTCCTGAGAGAAAGGCCAGGGCTGGGTGTTCTGATGGGTTTCATGCTTCCTTGCTCTAATTCACTTCCAAAGAGCTTAGGTGGCAAA
>WEIV01007434.1:0-31478 GCA_013390005.1 Calyptomena viridis | reverse complement strand
CCTCTTTTTTTTTTTTTTAACTTAGTAACTGTATGCTAAATTTATCAACCTGAAAAGAAGCAGAACTTGCTTAGTAGTTTAAGTTCTCCTAAAATCTGCAAGTTCTGGTAACCTTTTCCTTCCTCTTACTGGTTTTATGGTCTCCATTCTCTCACCTCCTTCAAACAGCTGTAAAAACTCTTGATAGGGAAGGTAAGAATTGATTTGAGCCCACTGCTGCAGAAAGTCATATTTATCCACCTTGATTTTTCTCCTGCTTTGGCCAACTGGTGGAAAATTGCTTTTTGCTCCTAGCAAAGATTCAGAAATACGCTGTCTTTGGAAAAAAAAAAGAAAAAGTATGAATTCATGCTTATTGGAGGGACCATAGAGCTGTTAGCTATTTGGTTAGCATTTGCTTCTAAGCTTTATACTTGTGGGATTGGAGTCCCCCACTCAGAAGCACATGAATTGAATTGACTCACAAATTCAATTGATAAGTTTTGTGTGTGTATCTTGTGGATAGGAATTTTCCACATCCTCTTACGGGAATCTTTTGTGATCTTCCTGCATGTGACTTGTGCAAGGCCTACTTTCAGGTAGTCTTCCTGCCATTTTGCCTAAAACACTGGGCAGAAGCAAGAGGGAGTTTTCAAATCTGAGCTGAAACAATTTGCCAATTTTCACTATAACTTTCACAGGGAAATTATATCTCAGGTCTGAACCAATTATAATATTCTTTTCATCATGAGGTCCTGGTCAAACCCGGTAGCTTACCTAGTCTGTGCATACGTCCTGTTGACTGTGTAGACTTCTTATGGCTTCCCATTTCAGTGTCATTTCTCATAATTTCTTCTACTGTGTAATAGTGTTTCTTTGAGAGGTTAAGTACGTATTGCTTACCAGAAAGGGGGCTGAATTTCACTGGTACCTTGACAGTGCAACCACAAGACATAGATGAGAATATTTAATCCATTTGGGCCAGTGGGTTTAGTGTGAGATGTTTGCCTGCAAAGAGAACCTTGTGGAAGCACTAGAGAGGCTGAGGAGCCAGTGTGTAAAGAACACAGGACAGTATTAAATTAGATGCTGTGATGAAGGCTACAAATACAAAGTACAAGCAGATCAGAGACTACTCTGGGGACCATCCTGAAAAAAAAAACAAAGGGGGCAACTACTTTTTAAACTGAATGATATTGCAAAAGTGTCTGATTGTATTGTAGGGTACAGATACAAAGCAATTTCTTCCAGGGCAAAGAGGTTATTTTTTCCAATTTATACTGTATAGAAGAGACCATATCAGAGAATTCTCCAAGTATAAGTGAGATACATTTTTAAAGTAAGAGTGTTTGGTTTGCCATATGCATGAAGATATATAATACCTGAGCATGGGGATAATGAAAACACCCTTTCTTGGGTGCCTCAGTTAGGCATCTTCAGGAAATAAAACATATATTTTGAATGTGATCCCTTTAAACTTAGCTACTTCTATAAAATCTTAGAAACAGAGAGAAGCAGCACATCTGAAAAAGTTTCCATAATATTTTTTAGGAGAAGTTTGGTAAATAAACAAGAATTAGAGCTAACATCTACCTTTATTCCAAGTAAGCTGAACCTTATTTATTTTCACTGTTATACAAACTACCAAACCACCCAGAAATCATTAGAAGATGTATCCTTTTGGGGCTTTGTCAGCTATCCTGAAAAAAAAAAAATAAACTAAGCATATGAATTTATGATTCTTTGTTTTCTGGGTTTTCTGTAAAATCAAAATACAGCTGTATGGTGTATGTGCATACTAAAGATGAGTAGGTGTATGATGCAGATTTGTGGATTTTTTTTTTGCCCAGATGCAGGCATGAGAAGAGGAACAGTGCTATGGGCAGACTTTGCATGCAAATCTCAGTTCCACAACTCAGTCCACACATCTGTATTACAGCTGTCTTCTACTTTTCAGGAAGCTCTCACTTGGTTTGAGAATCCAGATAGGGAAATTAACTGAATACCCACATCTGAGAGCTTGAAAGTCCAAAATTTCTCTTCCCTTTTTTTTACTCCACAAGAAGCTTGTGGTCTTAAAGTGTTGCTGGATACGCATTTATAAAAAGCAGAACTGAAATTGTAAAGTTCAGGATCAAAACTATCATTCTGATTTAAATTAGCTGAAATCATGGGAGTTGATTTTGGATGTCACAGAAACACAGAGACCGTGATTTTTAAATCCAGATTCATAATCTCCATTCTAATGGGATAACTGAGCTACAGGCTTATTGGAAAGTCATCTTTAATGACTGTTTGATTAAGTTCATCATATGTCTCTTTAGTGTAAAGGTGCAAACATAAATCCCTGCACACTGCTTTGGAAAGCAAGAGTTCTGCCTGGTGGAGCACAGGGTCTTGGAAAGCCCCACTACACTGTTGGAAATGAAGGTAGACGGGGCATGCACAACCTGCAATGAGCTTGATTGGAGGTGTTTTGGAGTGTCACTGTTCATTTGTGAGCTCTCACCTAGGTAATATGATAATTTCCAAACATCTGAGAGATTTTACACTACCATTCTTTGTGTCCCCTCGTGGCTGCTGTGAGCAGCGACGTCACCTAGACTCATGTACTGTGCACCGATGTAAGTGAGGCCCTAGAGATGCTTTTCAAGTCTGTTTTAAAGTTTTTGAAATCAGCTGGTCTTGTTTTATGTCTTCTAAACACAAAGTATCTGTAGATAATTAACTCGTTGTAAAAAGACAGTTGTTATGGAAAAGCTAGAAGGCACATTCCTCCCTCAGGCTAGGTCTGACATGAGGTCTGCTGAAGTCGCATCAGGCCATCACATAATTTATTTTTGATTTACTGAATATGTTGCCTTAGGGTCACATTATTGCTAGGAAATCTGAGATGATTTATGTCATGTCTGTGCAATTTCCACACACAGGTTTGCTGCAGACACATTGCAATGTTAGGATCATTGGTAAGAAAAAGGGAGACCCCCTCATAAGGCAGTGTGTTTCTCAGGTTTCCTGTGCTGAGTGATGAATTACAGGGACACAGAAGAACTGAGGATTCTCTTCAAGTAATTTGTAGAGATTTTCCATTCAAAGCCATCTCCTGAAATGTCAGGCAGTAAAACTTGCCTTACAGGAATGCTGGCCATTTTCCTGAACTCTAGCGGTCTTAGCCTGTGGACACAGGTGTTATGTCTAAACAGGGGATAGGAATGGCAAAACCAATGAGGTTGAACACCCAGAGTGGAGCTCTGCCTGTTGGAAGCCAGAAAGCACCACAACACAGAACAAGCCTCAAGATTCAAAGACTCATGCATCACTTATGGGATACTCAGTGATCCCAGAACACCAAGTGTTGCTGGCAGGTGCAGCCCTGGAGTGACTTCCCTACATTATAATCAGCCTTAGGCTTTAAAAAGAATCAAAACCAAAGCAAAACAAAAACCCTCACCCTTTAAGGAAATATTCTTAAGAATGTCTTGTGGGTATTTAAGGAGAAAAAAAGTATGTTGGGAATTATGAATTTGAAGAAGGCGAACAAAGATGGAGGTGAGCACAGCAGGTAAGAAGAAGATCCTATTGGATCGGGAAAGCCTTAGTGACCAGATAAGCCCATGTTAATCAAAGACAATACTGTAGTGTTTGGGTGAGGTGGGAGCAATAGAGAACTTGTATCTAAGTTTGCATCAGAAATGAATTTGTGTGTAGAAAGGATAGATATGAAGCTGAGCTACCCTAATTGCAGGTACAGTAGTTGAATTTATCAGAAACATTTTTCCCCTTCTCTCTTTTGCTGGTTCCTCTATTTTGTACCTTCTGAACAAAGCAAAAAGGTCCTCAATTATAGCAGGCAGCCTTTTCCCTTTTTTTGGGGTTTGCTAGATTATGAAAAAACATAACCAAACCATAAGTAATGATACTCTCTTCCTGAAACATCCTGAGACATTAACAAACAAATAGTGTGGGGTGCTAGGAGATTCGTAATGAATGCAAGGACTTCCTGATGGCTTTCCTTGGAAAGGAGAACATGAGTGAAGTGGCTTGTATGTGATTTTAATTGCACTAAAGGCCATTAGCAAATATCTTGAAGAAGCTTCTTTTGAGTTATATTTTGAAGGTTTTGTCTCCCTCATCTGCAGCAAAACTCATTCAACTGGGCAGTTATGACAGGAAGGATATGTAACAGACTTTGGGCAATAAGTGTTTAATGTTTCCATCTGCATTTTCTCAGCATCACTCTGACTCTCAATCTGTAAAAGAAATACTGGTTTTACAAGGATCTGGAGGCATAGTGCCCTAAGGTTTTCTTTTTTCAGTTTCAACAAAATTTAAGAAATTGAGACATTTCTTAGGAAATGGAGGACAAGAAAGTAGCCAGGCAGTAATTTTGGTATTGACCAAATCCACCAGATGGGTACACTATTCCTATTATGTTCTTCTGGTGGACTTTCATGGTAATAGTTCTCAGTGTACAGACAATAGCAAGGTCATTACATGGCTGTGTTTCTGTGAAGTAATGGTGCCTGTGATGTATTGGATTTAAACCTGCTTTGTTAAGTTTCTTCTCCTGAGTCAGACCCACAGATGTTGAAAATAATGGTATCCTTGGCAGAGCTTCTGCCCCTCATTATAAATTTTTTAAGTCAGAAAATGAAGTCAAAGCTAGTTGGATGCAGTCATGTGTGCATTCCTTGATACAAATTACTGACTTGTGCACTCCTCCACTTTCACCCTGCCCCTTTGAACAAGTGATATGTTACAATTTCCAATGATACTTGACTAGATAACTTTGGCCCAGTCTTGGTGCAGGACCATGTACATACAAAAAGGAATGTTGCTGCCTTAGGAGGGTACCAATCTAAGCATCACTGGGGAGCAATGAAAGGTAATATTGCTGTAACTAGTGCAAAATAAACTGTTTCAGCAAGGTACCACTCCATTATAGTCTACCTGGATAGGAATTTATAATATTATTGTCACAGAAAGCCAAAGTGAATAAAACACAGCCATGAAAAAAGACTAACTTAGCTACTGCTAAATGTTGGAGTTGTATCATGGAAATAGACTTATGCCATCTGTATCTGCATGGATGATTGTCTTCTCTACCTAGCTAAAATAATTTCATTTTTTTTGTGCCAAGTTATTAGTAGTTTGGACTCCATGCTCCACCTTGAAAGTGTTATGTGATAACTAAAAGGTACCAATGCATGTGTGTGACAGATGAAGGGCACAGGCCTGGCCCATGGAAGGTAACTGTGAGTTCTGAAGGATGCTGCTGTTGACAGGATGTTAAATGAGTCAACAAGCAGCAGGCTGAGAAGTTTGGACTAGAGCCTAGGTCACTTCACTCCCCCTCCCCGGTGCTTCCTGTTTGAAGGGTTCAGATCCCAAATGCCTCAGTGGAAGTACATTTTGTAGTAGGCAAACTTTCAAGTAGACCAGATACCGTGACCTAGACTTTTGTTTAGCTGTGCTTCAAGGTGATCAAAAGATGAGTAGGAGGGGATGCAGCTCATGGGCTGGGTGACCTTCACTGAGTGACTTAATGTCATCGCATCTCTATTTCCAGTAATGTCAAATGGAGATTGCTACACACAAGTCTAAAACTGCTGATTAAGTTTGTTGATATGATCCATTATTTAAATGTAGATGATAACTCTGTTTCTGGCTTTCTGAGACAGTTTGTCAGACTTACACTACGCATCTACTCCAGGGAAAGGGAGTCAAAGCATGCTTAATAAATTGGTAGCCCTGATCTGATGAAAAGTAAGAAACTTCATGAGAAATTGAGAGAATAGTTAAATCCCCTACTATTAGAACTAATTGAACATTTGTTTTTAACTTCACACTTTAAACAGCAAAACTGAATTTTGCAGTTTTGTATATAATGAATTCTAGTGAGTTTATTCACACTATTGAGAGCAGAAAATATATATAAGATGCATCTTGGCTTCTTTTTCAGGATAGTGTGAGATTTAAAATGATGGGACCAAGGATGATCACATCTTTCTCACCCCTCACCTCCTTTCCCAAGTATGTTTTCATTAAATTAACAGTGTTAACTTTATGCTTCTAGCCAGATGAAGCATGTAATAAAGGTGACTAGTGCTATAGGAAGGGAAGAAGTCTTGGTCAACTGTACAGTACACATCCAGACTCCAAACTCTAGCATCTCTTGGTTTGTTTCACTTTTCAACTTGCATTTACCACTTTAGAAACAGATGGTGGAATCTGGAAGCCAGCAGCCAAACAGTCAGGATCATGGAAGAGAGACGTATAAAATGAACCTCAGGACTGGAAGCCTACTTATCTTGAAATCTTCAAAAATCAGTGGCTTTTTAAGTGCCTGTCTTAGTGAAGCAGGATATATTCAGTTATACTGCAGCACTTTTATATTAGGATGTTGCTTATTTTGAAGATTAAATATTGCCTGCAGCTCTCTTCCTTTTATTCTTCACAGCTCTTGTCCAATTTTTCATTAAGTCTCATTTACACTTGCAAGAGGCCTGTCTCTGGATTTGAACTTTTTTGGGCTGGGTGCTTCACTTTGCACAAAAGCTGTGCTATCTCTGATAGCTTGTGATCTAAGTAACTCTGGTAGGAAGATCATCATTTTCAGCAGCCTTGTGTAGCTGTTGATGTTTGCACAGAGAAGATAGATAGAGAATGCCGACAGATTTTAATTAATTAGCAAATTATGACCTTTTAGTGAGATTTTTCCCCAGCTTCATGGAAATAAGAAGGGAACAAGCAAGGCAGTGGGAACAGTGTTTCATATTTGAAGGGTAGGGTGAAAATTTAGTTTTGCAGCATGCTTACAGCACAGAAAAACAAGAAATGTGAGGATGCAATCATAACACGTTGTCCTGCTACTCAGTTACTTAGTGCTATTGCCGCCTTACTACTGCAGGCTGTGCTTTTTGTCAGCTGTTAAGCAGAATTTAACTTCATTGTTTTGGATGATGGGTTACCCAGGGAAACTCACAGTGAAGATAGTTATGAGTCTCTGGTAGAAAATGGTTTTCTCTTGCAGGATTGACCCAACCTGGTGACACTAGTGACAAAAGGCTGTGTATGGCAGGAGAGCTGTGTGTGACTTGCAGTGCTCTCTGGCTGCAGAGGTGGGCACCTGTGTGAATGAGGAGGCAGACTGGACTCTCTCAGCTCTGTTGCTGTATTTCTCCATGGCCTTTAGGGAATCCTGCAGAAAGCCAAATCCCTACTTACACCATGTACCTTCCATTATGTCCAGGACCATTATGTTAAAGACACGGCTGTATGATACTGGGACAACTTTCACCCAACTTGAGTGTTGGCTTTCCTCCCACCTCCTGTAAAGGAATTTTCCATCTGCCACTCATGCCAGGATTCCAGATGCTTCCCTGTTAAATATTCGATTTCAGCAGAACCACAGGTGATGAAAGGAGTTCTGCACATGGGATTTCCCATTAGACAAATTTCCCTTACCACTAGCTAAAAGCTTCACCCTAGTAGAGTGGTGCTGACTGTCCTTTGAGAAACCTCTCTGTGGCTTTGAAGCACTGAGGCCTGAGGCTCAAGTGGAAATGAAGGAGAGGCAAAGGACCGTGGACGGAAGCAGTGTTTTCTGCTTTTCAAATAATTAGGGTAGACAGAGAGTCCCTTTACTCTTTTCCATTGAAATACTTTGTTTGCAGCTGTGTGCTATTCTGATTTTCAGGGTAAATATCAAATGCGAAAAATTTTTCAGGAGCTGACCCTGTGGCCAGTATGTGATGGAGCAGTCCCTTAGGTAGTATTAGTTTCTGCGCTCCTGCTCTTCCAGTGTGTACTCAGATTTTGCAAGGGTAAAGTCCTTGCTCGCACTTGTGTTATCAGGTGTTCTATTTTTCTTCATCCAGTTTTGTCTCAGACCCTTTTTTCAGAGGATACAGCACAGTTGTCAGGGTTCATTTTCATCAGGGTTGAACCCATCTATGTGAAGGAAAAATCTGTGGGGCACTTATCATTATACAAGATTCTCACACTGACCTAATAAATTTCTCCCCAATAGTAAGCATAGTTAAAAAGGATCTGAACATAAGCTGAAAATAATTCCTTCCTAATGGACTGTGAACGTATTCGTTATTGCTATAGGTTTTGTTTGCCATTCATGCTCTGGTTAAAGTGTCCATTAAATGTAAGACCTGAAAGCTCATTTTTTAGGAATTAATAGTAAACTTTGTCTTGTGCAGTCTGTAGCATCATTTTACTTAAGGCAGATTTTTCCTTGGGCTATGCGGGATTGTCTACCAACCTGCATTTCTACCCTCTTCAAAGCCTTGTTCATAGGTCTGCTAGAAATGAATGTCTAAAGCAACAGAAGTGAAAAGGCCAAGGCAGACATTGGGAATGACGTATATTGCAGACATGCACTTGTGTGTGCGTGGAATTTTAAAAAATATATTTGAGAGGCGTTACCTTTTGAGAAGGAATACATTGGAGAAGAAAAATAATATAGTGTCTATTATCTACATTCTGTAGTAGCCTGCTAAATCAGATTGACAAACCTATACACCCAATTTCTAATGTGGCCTTAAAGTTTACCTGGTCTAGCTGGCTAGAGGTCAGCTGCTGGGTTATAGGGTTCGTCAGCTTAGATGACAGATAAAATCCATATGCCTACCAAAGGAAGTGAGAGGGGAAAATACTACTTAGTTTCCTAAACAGTGAGGACCCAGAAATTTCCTTTCCAACTCTGTCAGTGACTCAACATATGTTCTTAGTGCAGTATAAGGTTAACACTTCAAAGAATGTCCATTCCTTTTGAAGGCCTGAACATCTGAAAATTTTTTTTTGGGGGGAAGTGCTATGAACTTTTAAAACTACTATTGGAGAAAAGGTATCAAAGCAGCTGATACTTTATATATGGAGAGATTTGCAGATAAAATATCCCTAAGCCCCACAGTTTCCAAAATTAATAGACATTTTTGAGAAGGCTGCCTTTATCTTCTATGGATCTTGTTTAATTCTGTACAATGGACATTACAGTTTATTGTATGTCTTACAGATATTGCAATGTATGATTAGTGTACAGGAATGCTTCATGATCCTTGATCGATGAATTTCCAGATAAAATTCAAGGTGTTTTTTATTCTATCAACAGCTTTGATGAACTGGTTTTTCAAAGATTGCTCCAAGTCTCCATTCACAAGAATAATCATGCAACTGCTTTTTTCAAGGAAGATGAATATGTTAATGATGCTTAGATCAGGACAGCATCCCTCGCTCACACTCACTGTCATGTGGGGATGCACTGAAGTTAGGGGATCACAGAGTTACACTGTGAACAGTAGTTCCTTGCTTTGCCTTGACTCTGAGTGTAGCTTGAAGTCCCTCTAATGCTGGAGTTTATGTTCCCTGTGAGGTTCATGAAAGCTATTTTCTGTTTGTTGATCATAATCCACTGCAATTGTGATATCACAGGTGTTGGTATTCTGACTCCAAAGTCTCTCTCTTTTCAGGAGAAAAGAAATTATCTTGGCAGTGTTTTTCAATGGAATTTCTCCTATTTGCAGTATCAATGATGAATGTATTACACAAAAATGTATTAATAATAAAAATGCAGTATATTTGTTCAGATTCTGTAAAAAAAATCCTGTTCCTTTACTTGTAACTTTAAGTATAATCTTGAGTACCTGGATAGCTCTCAGTTTGTCAAATTACTGGCATAAGCCAGAGGGCCTAAGAGTCTAGAATCCAACTGGATTTCCTTATGTTATTTTGCACTGGTGCAACATCACTTTGTTTTTTTTTCTTAGCATTCATAAGATCAAAAATCAAGCCTACCTTTCAGTCTGAAGTTTATTTTCCTCAGGATAACACCTGCAACTGGAATCTGACTTGTGCAAAAAAGGCGGATGTTTGTATGAACGTAAACCCAAATACAACTCTGGAAACGGAAGGGACAGAAAGACCAGTGTTACATTTAGCAGATGCTTATGTCTGCTAAGATGTTAGTATACACGCAGGTTGCAAATATTTTCTGCTGCCTCTTTTTCTTTTTTTTTTAAGCTGTAGTGGAAAAAAGTGGTGTCTTGAGTCATTCTACTGTTTATCACCATCCAGATCAAAGGGCACAGAATTAGGTTTGTGTTTTCACAGAGGAGATTGATGCTGACACACAGCTGTCCTTTCCTCCTCCTCAGCACACCAAGACTGAATGTTTTGCAGATTGTAAGCTTGGCCCTGGTGAGGAGTCTGAAATAAAACTTCTATTGTCTCAAGCATTTTGGTCTTTGCTCTCAAGAAATCATCAACCTTGGTTGTTTATTTTTTCTTCTGCAGGAAAGGAGGGGGATGGGGTAGTCGTCCATGCATCTGTTTGCAATCTTAGCTTTAAAAGTCTAAAAATAAACAGACCCCACAGTCCACCTGAAAACTGTGTTCACTGGCAGTCTTGAACAAATGAAAATGTATACTTCAAGATCAGTTTATCATAAAAAATTGTACAGACTAGAAAAAAAAATCAGTGGTGGTGTTTACCATGTTAAAGTAAAAAAAAAGTGTTTTCAGACTTCTGCATGAACACAAATACTTCTAACAAGGCCAAAATGGTACTATTTAAATGCCTTTTTGTAATCCACTTTTTCTTTCATCTCTTGTTCTGACCTTCAGTGGATTGTGTTGTACATGAGGAACCACTGAAATACTGCTGTGGAGATATGAAAGGTTAAAGAAAGTTATCTCAGAGACAGCATGTGTGCTCAGTTTTTTTTGCACACAAAGCAAAATTAGCCTCAAGTATGACAAATTTTTTGCAGGTCAACCCAATGAGTGTGGTCTACATTTGCACCAGTTAAGGTTTGTACCATAGTGTCTACACAGAAATATTGATGCCTAAGGGGCAGTGGTAGAGATGGCTTCAGGACAGACTAGATGCTGTGCTATCTGTGGCCCTAAAACTATTGCTAAGCTACAATGTTACTATTATGAATTATATATAATGATAGAGCAACAGCAGAGACCTGTAACGGGGTGTTTGTGTGTGTGTGTTTGTGTCTGCCCTTAAATTTCCAGGGATTTAATTCTATTTCCTCTGGTGTGTAGATGTATTTGCACAGCTCTAAAGACAGCCAATATTAAGAGCTGATGAAGAGCCGTAGCACATGAATGAACAGTTGTTGGCATGTATTTATCTGCATGTATATACATAAAACAAACAAAAATTGACATTGTACTTGTAATTAATTGGAGAGATATTCAATGTTAAGATTCCTACAGACTCCATTCATAGACATGAAAAAGTTCATTTTCTATGCAACTGCTCATCTCCTTTTTTCTCTTGTTCTGCTCTTTATTTTAGTCCCTTTGAAGCTTCCTAGTGCAGGAGAATCAAAGCGTAAAAAGCAGGGTTGCCTAGCTGGAAAAGTCATAGCATTTTATCTCTGGTTAATTTGGTTTGGGTGGAAAAGCTGCTACAGCATACTATTGCTATCAGGAGTTGATTTGGTTTCTGTGGGTGGGAATGGGATCCCTGTGCAAAATGTGCAAGTTGCAGAGTCTCTTAATACTTCCATGTTACAATGATACAGTGGTCTCTTGTAGAGAATATAGATGCCCCCATCATCTCTAAAGACTGGTTCAGTTGGGGAAAGCAACAAAGACACAAAGACAGGGAGAACTTTAAACTCCAGAGGGGAGGGAAGGCTCTTCTCCTGTTACGGGCCAGAGGAAACCCCCTGTGTGGAGTCAGTAGGATGTCTTTATGACATTACATTCTTTGGAGTTCTCTCATGAGTCTCACTGGATTAGTTGCTCTTTGCTAAAATTCCTGTGGCACGTTTCAGTCTGTTCTTTTTTAATTTCCTCAAGAAGGCTGGTGCATTTTCTTGTTTACTTACATCTTTGTCTCTCCATCTCAGGATAGTTTTTTCCCTCTGTAGCTGTTAAGTTAAGCACAAGGTCAGATGATTACTCAGAACTTCCTGGAAAGCCTCTTGTTTGTTTGAGAAAAAAGTACTCAGGAAGTTCCTCAGCTCTTCCAGCAGAGCTGGACTGGCAGCAGCCTGCCAATCCTCCAACTGCACTCAATGCATTTTTTTTGGAAGACAAGACAAAATAATTTTTAGTCCAGCACTAAAACCAGGGTATGTTAGCATTGTCCCATATATTTCAAATACTAAGACTATTTTCCAGATCTGCGCCTCAGTTAATACAAAAATGTCTCCTCATTCACTGTTGTGATGATAATGTTACAGTCAGGATTTTTGGTATTCCCCACCAAGCCTGCCATTTTCAGATTATCATGTTCCAGCTCCAAGCACAAATTTGATGCCTTTGCAACTCATCTCACCCTTCTATACATAGGCTTTCATTCTTACTTAGTGAGGCTTCACTCCACTTCAGACACTTTCTGCAAGGCACAGACTCAAGGAGCTAAATGTGTGTACTTAAAAGAAGATGAAAAGAGAGGAGAAAAATAAACCAAATACAAACTCAAATGGCTTGGCACGTGGATTCTCTTTAAGTTTACAACCCCTGGTGGCTCATTTCAAGGCACTTGAATCTGCACAATTAGGCTGAATGTTTCCTGTGATGTTGGGTGATGGATCAATCATTTAAATGTATTTATAACGTGATGCTGTGTGCTTCTCTTACAGCCTTTTCTGAGCAGCTACAAGTAAGGGAGTGCTGCTGGGCTGTTATGTGTAGTTTGTGTGTAAAGCTTTAATTCTCCAAACAGCCGTCATGCTATGGGAGAATTAAAGGCAGAAGGCAGCTCCTTCCTGCTTCTGCACCTCCAGGTTGCCCACACCTACATGATGAGATGTTCGTGGGAAGGAGGTCTACAAGCTGTCGAGTTCAGCTTTAGAAATGATAACTGTTGCCTTAGAAATAACTCTGTAAACAAGCCCAGCCACTAGCAATATGAAAGTGCTACTGATGTGGCTAAATTCTGGTAGAGTCTACTGGTGCGTGAGAGCATTTGCAATACTGCCTTTAATCATAAGTTCTGTTGGCATCTTAGCTTAAGCCTCCATCAATTATGTGACACTCTAAAAATGTATTATGAGAGCTGCACAGAAGGGACCTGTACTGGCTTGGTTTCTGTGAGCTGGTCAAATATTGCCATTGTAGACTAAATCGTTTTGCAATCTACTCTTTAGTTTGCAGTCTGTGTCTGTGTTCCCTCTACAGGAAAAAACAGTGAAAGAGAAGGAAGCTGTTGGTGCTGTTGGTGCTGGGACCTGTGCTCAGTTTGAACAGCAGGACTTGGAGGTTGGATGGACTCCGAGCTCTTACCTTTCTGGCAGCCCTGACCCTCACTGGGGGCTTATACAGCTGAATGAGCAGGGTGAATCTCAAAATGGACTCTCATGATTTACATTAAAAAACCCCAAATAAAATAAAGCAAAACCACAAACCCCCAAACTCCCTGGAGTACCCATGCCTCTGCTACAAGAACCATTGCTTTTCAGCCAGGCAAATCTTGCTACCAAACAACATTTGGTGGAACCTAATCCAAATGCTTTGGGGCAGAATTGCTTTCCAATTGCTTTGGAATTGCTTTCCAAATTGCTTTTTGGCAGTCGTTCACATGTGTATGTTCTGTAGATACACCACTGATTTGTTTGGGTCTTCCTCAGAAAGGAGGCTACTACTTGAAAACATAGCAAGAAAAATAACTTTGTGTTCAGCTCAGTGATTTCAGTTCAGCTGGTAGTGGAAGAGTGAGGTTTTTCTGTTTCTCCTAGTGGCAAGCCAAGCAGACCTTTGCAATAAGGTAGGACTAGGCAGAATGTAAGTGCAGTTTATCATTCCAGTTGTTTTATTGTATCAGGAAATTGGGAAACTTGGTTTTGCAAGTGGCTGTTGCTAATTTGAGATTCCTGTCTTTTCTCTTTGAAAGCAGATCTTGGAAATTTGTTCCAAAGCATCATGAAATACTGAGTTATATTGAAACTGTGGTTTACTGCCTCTGACAAAGTATTAGTCAAGGCAGAAATTATGAGAACTGGTAGCATTAAGTGTGCTCTGCTCTTTAGTGCTTGAAAGTCATCAAAACTGGGTCATAACTGGTGGTCATGTAGAGCTTTCCTGGTTCACAGCACATGAATTCAAATTCAGACTCTACTTGGCAGGTGTCTTTAGCATCAAACCTGCAGGCTTTATAGTTGCATTTAAATAAAATAATCTTGTATGATTATTGCAGCAAACAAAAGTTGTACATATCCTCTGTCTTTATGAAAGATCAGTGCCAAATTATAGTAATTTATAGCTATTTCAAAACTGGATCCCAGTCCCATAAATACGTTCACAAAGCTTATGAAAACTGTAGCCAGTTAACACTTTACTTGCATCGGGGGGGAGAAGAAACTAATTCAAATTTTTAGGGTAAAGTTTATAACATATTTTCTGTTAGACAAGTTCTAGATATTGCTAATATTAGACATTATAACTTTTTTCATTTTTATGTGTGGAAGGGCTTGACATCTTTATCTAGTTCATCTTTTTACCCTTAATGCTTCCAAAATTGGAAGATTAATATTATTTTGGATCCTTAATCAGAAACTGGCCAGACATTAGCACTCAAAGCATGACAATAATTCTGTAATAACTGGAAAATGGTGGTCAGACCAGGCAAGTAAACTCTGTAGTAAGGAACAGATTGCATCCTTGAGGAAAATGCACAGTGGTTGTGTATTTTTGCTGTGCTGGTTCTAATTCTTATGTTCATGATGTCTAAGAGCTCAAAAGTCAGTTATGTACAGGCATTCACAGGCTTTGGTATTTAGTAGGACAGGAGAAGCACGCAAACTCATTTCACATGGGCCAGTTCACAATCAGAGACTGGAAGGTTACAGCTTCATGTCTACTAATACAGATTGGTTTCAAACCAGCAGACCAGAAATGAAGTGATTTGCTGTCCTTTACTAGTTCCCTTAATTCTTTTAACTCTTGCGTTCTCTCTTTCCTAGACTTGATTATATTTGTCAGGCAACACATTTGTGGCTGAATGAGTATGTATGAAGAGTGTACCACTTTTTAGCAACTGAGCAATTGGTTATGAAAATTGCCTGCTGGAAACATTTTCTGTTTAGGCAGATCTGCCTGTGCTGTGTTTTTTTGGTTTTAAGTTGCACCCCCCCAGTTTAATTCTAAGTAAGTGATTTTGCTAGTAGATATCCACTCAATTTGTAAGATGAAATTTGTTTATTGTACTTGCAAATCGATAAAGATGGATCGTTTTTTTCAACAAATCTTGTGATCACCCACTTTGTAGTTTACTTGCCTAGCAAACACTAGGCTGAGCCTCTTCCTTACCTGGATGTATGTTTAATGTTTTTTGAGATTATTATCATATTGCCTTCCTTAGACACAACTTTCCGCACACAGTCTGTGAGTATTCCTGCAAATAACGGAAGCTCAGCATTTCCATACATAGTAACCATTCATCTTTCAAGTTCCTGGAAAAATAACAAGAGAGGAATAAAGGAGGCCAGAACAAATTACAACTGGGAATTCGTGACTATATCTCTGGATATTATTTTCCTGCTATTCTGCCATTCTTTGAGTTTCACAGTCTTACGCTTTTTAAGACAGAAAAAAACTCAGTAAGATAGAAAGACAATGGTAAATGCCTAACTGCTTTGGTGATAGAATCTTTAATTCAGATTTCAAGTGATTCATTTGGCTTATAGCTGAACTATCATTTCATTTGTTTCTTTAGAAGACTGAGGTTATGAACGAGGAATTGCTGAATGTTTTACTTGTAATGGATAGGCTAAACCTTCCCAGAACTTCTTGGAAACACAGAAGTTCAGTACTAATAGCAACAACCATGTGTTTTACAATATTTCCTAGGCAGTATGTCAATCTAGGGTGAAAGGAATTTATTACATGTGTCTCAAGGAATGGCCATCCAAGTCTTGCTTTTCCAGCAGAGGCTCAGCAATATTTCCTTAATAGCAACTCACCTTAGGAGATTCCATTTTGTAGATTCAAACTTAGGGCTTGTTATATCAATAACTGTCAGGGTTAGCACAGAATAACCTTTCTTCTACTGCTCTTTTCTGCTTCTGGGGGAGCTCTGCCCAGTAATGTAGAGGGGTAGTTAGGACTCCATGGCTCAGATGCCTCAGCTAACAAGTGTCACCATTTCTGGTGTCTGTGTCACGTCTCTGAGCACTAGACAGAGTTATTTTATACTCGTTATGAAGCCTTCTGTCAGAAAAATAGTATTTTGAATTACCACCAATCAGAGCTGAATGATTGATTAAAGAGGATAAGGTTTTGTATGTAGTAACCTCATATTTAAAATGAGGAACATGGCATTTTAAGCAGGAGGAGTACCGGGCTTCCTTCTAATACACACGCAAAAGTTGAAGAAAAACCTCAATACTGAATTTTACTTGGATAGGTGGGTGGGCAGATGTATGTGCCTAATTCTAACATTTAAGCTTACCTTCCTTCCAGGTTTACATTCTTCGAGCTTTACTCTGTCAGGTAATATGCAAGGATCAAATTTTTCAAAACCTTAGATGAGCTACAAGACATAGATTCTGCAGTCCTTTTCTGTGTGAAGCAGAGTTTTGGAAATCCAGCAGTTGCTTAATACTTACTAAAATAAGGATTTACAGCTTCCTGTAGATATTCAGCTCTGTCTTCATTTCCTGTGAAGCTTCAGATCTTGTGGATGTATCTGAAGGCAGTTCTTTCTTCTTGGACAGTTCTGACACAGACGTTATGTTGTCAAACAACTAATTTCATTAGTAGGGGGAAAGAGAAGCTCTAAATTTACTGTGCAGACTTTTTAACAGAAACTTGCCAGCCTAATCTTGTGAAACTAAGACATTTGATTCATTCTGCCACTCAGTGGAACTGCCTTATCTTTACTGTGTTTGACATTTAACAGTTCAGTTGAATTTGCCCAAAAGAGAGGGAGAGGGGAAAAAAGGCAACTAAAATCGACTTTTCTGCTAAATTAAAAGACAACTTTAGCTGAAACAAGTCATTGCCAAGATGCAGCAGCCACCACTACTTGCAATGCTAAGGAGAGCAAACAGCAGAGACCACTGATATAATTCAGGTAAAAAAAGAGCCTGTAGCCCTTGCTGGGCTCTTCGAAGACAGATAAACCCAGAGCAGGTCTGTTGCAGGCATTTGCTGCCTTAGTGAGTCATTGGGTGTGACAAGAGCAACTGAGAGACCTGTGCTGAGCTGAACTCGGGTCCTTGCAGTGAAGTTGCCCCTCAGCTGGAGGTGCTGCTGTATGCACTGCTGGACTGCTGCTTTCCTCTGCCATGTTTTCTTTTTTTCCTGTTGCAAGTCTCTCTTACTGACCTTGTTAAAGTTTCGTGATGGCTTTTTGAGGTTGGTCTATTATCAGAGTTTTTCTTGTTGGCCTTCTCTTTCTAAGGAGATAAGGAATTCTTAAAGCTCTTTTCTGTCTGTATGGCAATTGTTTGAAATTGTTTGAAACGAATTGTTACCCACCCTCTGGAAGAATGTCTCTTATTATTTCCACGACCCAGACTTGAAGCTTAGTTCTATTTGGCATACTTATTACAAAGACCCTTTAAGGCAAAAAAAAAGGGAAACTTTGCATTTCTACAGAAAGACATTTTCTGTGCATTTGACTCCATATCCAGTAACTGGAGTTACCTGAACAAAACCAAAATTATCTATTTGCTAATTACTGTTTTCATCAAAACTAATTGTATCTGCTTTTGAGTAAAGCCCTAACTTTTGTTTTGCTGTTTTCAAGAAAAAACATTTTTCTTAAATGAAAAGTATTGGGATTTTTTTCACTTTTTTTTTTTTCACAAAGCCGTAGCAAATTCAGATGATACAACTGCTTGAGAGTTTTTGTATATTGAGCCAAAGGTAGCTAAACTTCAAGAATAACAAAACCAATAGGGGCTGTCCTGGTTATAAACTCTGCTTGTATTCCCCTCCTTACCTGTTCTGACACCACAGGTGTTACTGTTTCTCAAAAAAATATGGATAATAATATAATTTAATTATTTGTTTATAGATCCTAAGAATAAGGAGTACCATGCTTAGAGGAAGTATAGCCTGTCAATAAGCCAACACACCTTAGATTGAAGTCTTCTGGAGAGCTGGACAGTGTCCCAAGCGACCTCAGTAATTTTTTGTAAGGTATTATACCAACACTACCACCTACAGGAATTCAGCAAAAGGGATGCAGCATTTTACAAAAATGCAAAATAGAACGGAAATCAAGGCTCCTTGAGTATAGTCTGACCCTTCTCAATATCCAGCATTTTGGGGTAAATCCTTAACTAAATCAGGAACTATTAAGATGCAGTTCTTGAATCCAAACATTTCTATGGAGAACCATACTTTGAGAAAGGCAGTTCTTGTTGCATTGTAACCCACTGTGTTAGAAATTTTAACTCTCTTTTTCTTAAGATCTTAAGTGTGAGCCTGTGTGATTTAAATTAGAATCTCACAAATATCCATAGATCAGAGGCACATCTGCATTAAAAACTTGGCTTAGGTTAATGTGCACATTACTATTTTTGGTTTATGTATAGGTATACAAAAGTACCAGTATTTTAGCCAGTGTGGAAGTTTTATTACTCGTACAGATGTTGTATATTTTTCATTGCTTTTTAGTAAGCTGCCATTGAGCCAACACAAACAGAACTGTCTGAAAATAGATGAAGGGGATTTAAAAGAAAACACGTCATTACTTTTGGTATCTTTCAGTCTTACTAGACATTGAGGGATTCTGTTTCCATCCACTGTCATTGCTTACACTATTTCATATTATTTCAAATTATTTAGCTGAAGAAAGGAATTGTGAAGCTGTAGCTTTACAAAGTACACTGAATGAATGACAAGTTACATTTCCTCATTTTGTCACTTTCTTGTCTTTCATTGCCAAGCTGAGAGAGATGATCCATAAACAGCAGACAAGTATAAATTACATCTTTTAAAGAAAGGAGTGCCAAGTATTGTTGTCCTGGGCAGTAATGCGCTTAATATGGTGCTCAAGCTCAGTGGATTTCAGTGAAGCTTAGTTAGAGAAAAGCACTAGGCATAGTTGCTTAGCACCCTGTAGAATCCACTTTACAACAAATTGCATCAAAATGGCAATTAGGTCATGCCTACCAAAATTGTCCATGAGAAATATATGTATTGAGAGTTATCGTGGTGGCTTCTATTCTGTGTTGTCACATATTGTCACTAGTATTTTAATTTTCTCTGACAGCTAGCAAAAGCTTAAGTTTCTGAGGTGATACCTGTGAGATATTTCAGGCTTAGTCCATTAATGTTGTCATCTCTGGAGGTAGTTAGATCGTATCTGCAAACCTAACCTCCAAGCATTTGGCCTAAGTAAGAATATTTAGGACAGGGCTCCTGGTTAGCATGTTGACTGTGGAGTGGAGAGGGCAACCTGAAGAACTTTCCTGGCTCAATGACTGTTGTAGTAGATGGCTGCACTTCCCAGGTGGCTGAGTTGTTTTCAGTGCAGGCACCGCTCAGAAAGAACATTTTCTGTTTTTTAAAAGAAGGTTAAAGGCACCTGGGAAACAGGGCAAGACAGCAATTGATTTCAATATCTAATCCATAACTTCACTGCTCTCTTTTCTTTAGCTCTTCTAGACTAACTGTGATGCTTTTAGATGTTTTCTAGTTAAGGAGGTAAAATAAGAACTTTTTTAAAAACACGTGAACTTTGGAAGGAGGCAGTAAAATTCTGTTCATGGGGGAGTCAGGCGGCAAGACTCAGGGGCTGAGCTTAGATACATAGGCAAAACTCATAATAAAACATTAAAATGGAGAAGTAAAACTGACTTGCCCAGAACTGTTGAACAATACTTCCTGTCAGCTCTGAGAAAAGCATTTTTACCAAGCAATAGAATATAAGGTTAGTGATGGTCCTCTTATCTATAAAGAAGTCTTGAATAGCTGCAGCCAACTGCAGGACATTGTAGAAGCCTGTTTTCAAGCTACACATAAAACTATTGCTGTGAGATATTGGAAGAGTTCTTGGGAGTTTCTGCTGTGAGCTCCAAGCAGTAGCATTTGGGAAGATTGTCTTAATTAAATTTCAGACATAAGCAGACAAAAAAAGCCAAAACCCAAAAAAAACCAAAAACCAAAGGCGTGAAAGAGAAAGAAAACCACTGAAACAATTGTGTCTGCAAAGCCAGACATCCAAAAGGTCACAGTTCTTGTTTCTTCCCCAAGGTCCCTTGGGTGTTTAACCTAGTATTTTCACAATATTCTCTATATCAAACCCTGTAAACCACTTAACAGACTTAAAATGAACAGTGCCAATGTCAATTTATCTGTCCTTAATACTAGAGGTTAGGCTTCAGGTTGACATATTACTTCATACTAAAAAGTTCTGATACAAAAAAGATAAAAATTAATATGTTTACTCAAAATGATTAAAATTAGCAGTAGAAGAGTAATTTTAAGCTTGAAAAGTCATAATGAAAATTTAGCATTCACTGACAATTACCTCCTCCTTTGCTTTTCCCATGATAGGGAAAGTATGGCTTCTTAGGCAAGGGGGTAACTAACTCGTCCTCTTGGGCCTTTGGCCAAGGAGTGTGAGTCTGAAGTACCCGTATGCAGATATTATACACTGCATGAGGCTACTGAAATATTTTTTATACCTTATTTTTGAGAGTAGTTGGATTGAGCAAGTTTTTCTGTTAGTATTTTTCAAGTTTGCAAAGCACACAAGGACCTCTGCCTTTGTCTCAGTACTTAACAGTATGTTTTACTTTGGGGAAGACAGATGACACATTCTGCTTCTGGTCAGATGTTTGCAGAATCAGGGCTGAGTAAGCTTCTTTTCGTTACAGGAATTCAGCATTTTCATGTTTTCATGTTTTTTCATGTTTACCATAATTATAGTAGGTGAAAGGATGGCATACCAGCTCTATGCATGCTTCACCTTTTCATAAAAAAGAAATACAGTTGTCAGTCCTTCTCATTCTATCTCTATTTAGATTGTAAGAATGAGTTAGTCAAATACATGGTTTCCTTAAGATCTTTAAAACTGGCTTTAAAATCAACTATCAAACCACCCCCATTCCTAAACTCATTGTGTGCCATTTAGTCTATTTGCAGATGTAAATGGGCTGTATTTACTTTATTGACCTCTAAACTTGCACTGGGCTTTGTAGATGTACTTACATATTTAAAAAGTACGATTTTTTCCTGTGCTGATGAAAAATTCATCCATTGGCCAGCCTTAATGCCTCAGCATAATTTTGCAGGTGAATCTCAGCTACCAGCTGGGGACTTCACAAGGACCAAGAATAGATCCAACACTGCCTGCCTGAGGGATGCCCAGTGCCCCTCTTACAAGACCCATTATACTGAAGTGTCCTAAATGTGACACTCTTGTTCCTTCTTGTACTGCTTTGTCTGCAGGCCTACCTTTTTCTAAACAACGCCAGAACTTTGACTTGGCTTCCTAATGATGGACAAAATCAGTAAGGGAAAGTCTGAATGATAGTAATGTATTTTTGTATGTATACTAAGAAAATGTTCCTGGAAAAGGAGTGGTCACAAAAAAATTGCAAGCCCTTTCTCAGAAACAAGAGGTGAAATTGTTCATAGGAAGCAAGTCTGGTTCAGGAACCGCTTCTAAATTCTGAATTTAGAGGGTAATCAAATTCTCAAGCAGCTTGCACAGCTTCATCTCCAAAGTGCACTGTTTCAGCTTAAAGCTTTGCGTAATACAGATAAGCAGCAAAGTACCAGCTTTTCCTAAGTTTTCCCTGCAAGAGCACCTTTCATAGCAACAGTTGGCATTAACATTAATGAAGTAATGTGACACATGACTTGGTGGTCACAGGGTAAGACCTTATCATCTGCTCCTCAGAAAGAATCTGTGTGCATGCCCTGATTCTCAACAACCATCGGTAAGTGAAAGAAAGATGAGGCAGTCTGGCCCTACCTGGACAAAATGGGGGGCCCTGACTTGCTACAACTGAAAACTTCCATGTGGTCAGTTGCTAACCAGCTGGTGGTGCATGGCAGCTCATGCACATGGCAGAGATCTAATAAATCTGTAGCCTGAATTTTGTGTGTGGCAATTCAGAAAATGCATTGATGAAAGTGCTTGATGAAAGACTTAAAAGATGGCTCATGACCATTACATTTGGTTTTATGAAATTACTGACTTTTGATGGCTTCATTTTTGAATTGTGAATGGCATTAACTACTGGTGTGGATTTAGTGAGGGTATTGTTTCCACCAGCTTTGCATTGCTGTGAGGCCAGTTATGCCTACAGGTTAATTCCTAATTTGCACGCTAGTGAGGTCAGAATCAGGTAGCCTCTGTGAGGTTAAATGGTGTAAGTAGTAACTGTATTTTTAAAGTCATATGTGTATACCAAATGTGCTGGTGTATGTGGTAATTAGTGAGATCTTTAGGCCTGTTTATCTGTTGATGCTAAGAGAATGCAGAAAGCATTAAAAGGTAGTTTGGATTGGTACTAATTTGCTCGTTCCTCTTTGCAGCTCATAAAGATGTTGATTTGCATACTGGATGTATTCCTGATTTGTATTTTAAAGTTATTTCATTTCCTGTTATGCTTGTAGTGCAAATTACTTTCATATATAGAAGAATACTCTGTCCTCTGAAAAAGGCTAAAAGGTATTCTTTTGGAAGGGTAGGCTGCAGGTACCTTTTTATAACATCTATGTTTTTTCTGGTTTTATGTTTTATTATCAGTGAAAGCAAAAGCTCTTTTTAAACCCCAATGAGTAGCTCTCTTCTTCATCTACCACAGCAAACTCCTCCTTACAGCAGCTGAATCCCTTTAATTGAGACTCTCCAAGACCAGCTCCAGGCAGACAGCAGGGGGGAAATACATTGCATCAATGGTCTCACTGAAGTGAACTTCACTAGAGGAAAGAGAGTACGATTGGACTAAGTAGAGTTATGAGTGTTTGGGGAAAAAACAATAACCCCCTAAACTGGGAATGAAACTATTCAGGCAATCTTAGCTGTAATTATTACTCTGTTCTTAGCTATAATGATGTTGGGATTTATGTAGCACTTTTCATATGTGAATTGCTCATCAGATTGCTAATTGTCTCATAACATAGACAGTTCCTTGCCTGATTGTGGCTGTGAAAGAGTGCAAGGATCTTTTCAACAATCACACACACAGACTGCTACTGCAATTGTCTTTTTATCTTGTGTCCTTAAGAGATTATGCTTTTGTTACCCTACCATGCATCTCTGTGTGCCTGCCTAATAATGCCAGAGCACTTTCAGCCAAATATGACAGAGCACTAGAGGTCCAAAGGATTCAAATTTGCCAAACATTTTAGGGAAATAGAAGACTAAATTCAGGAAAGAGACTTAAAAACACAGTTATTTTGAAGTAATTCCCCTTCTGTGAAAAGCAAAAAGGAGAGAGGCAAGAAGAAAGAATTCAGCCTCTGCTTTTTCAAACATGAAGTAAATGACTTTCCTTGTCATCCAAAATGTGTATCATAAAAAGAATTGAGACTCTGGAAAAATGAAATAAAAGACTTTTTCCTGTTGGAACATGCTATTTAACTGAAACACATGCCACTTTCAGTGCTTTTGCATGTAAAAAATTATACAGCAAATATCAGTAAGATTTGCCTAGACATTTCTCTTTTGTTTACCATATATTTTGCATTGTTATACAATAAGAAAAAAATACAGGAAAAAATTCTATATTTGATCAAAACAGAACTGTTTGATAAGCCCAGATGAGGTAAATTTAGATTTTGTGAGCAAATTGGCTTTTCTTTCAGGTTCAGAAGAAAAATTAAATTTCAGAAAGCTGTAATTTCCTGTAGATCACAATTTTACTACGACTACTGCCACTATCAACCATTATGGCCATAAGGAGTGTCTTTCCTCAGCACTCTATAAATGTGTCTAATTCATTATAAATAATTTATATTTTATATTTAATAAATTTAATGATGGAGGTCTAGCAAACTTTCTAGACTAAATAATGTTAATTTGATTACTTTTATCTCTGTGTATGTGTGTTTGTGTGTTTTCTCATGCCACTGGACATAAGTTGAAAAGGCTATTTCCATATCTAAAAAGTATATGCTAATGCGAGGAAAATAGTGTATAGGGCTATTGCTAAATTCTGGAAATGCAGCCATAGACCCACATATAGGATGACTGTTCAATTTTTTCTAATTTCTTTTTTTTTCCTGCTGATTGAAACATATGCTTTGATAAAAATGTCACTGTTACCAGGATTTTGTTTCTCAACATAGTTAAAAGAGTATTTCTGTACAAATACATTCTTGTATGTATAGAAAGCAAAAACCTTGACATGGCAAGTTTTAATTCTTTTCATTGTTTTTTTTTTTTCTAAATTCAAAAGGTCTATTGTCATTTTAAGATGTTGATGGCAGAAGCAACATTACTAAGTCCATGCTAAAAGCAATTATAAACTGCAAAATCTTGAAGAGCCTGAAGTTCTCTTTGATTTAGGCTTGTGTACACATAACCCAGTAGTAATGGTGACACCACAAGTCACTATAATCTAAAAATTGAGCACTTTTGATTTCTTTCTTGAAGCTTTAGAAACTGATGCAATGATATCAACTTGCTCGATTTCTGTAGTGTCACTTAAAAACTCAAATAACAATGATTTTCTGATCTTCTCTACTAGAAAAGGAAGATACTTTTTCACTGGAAAAATGATTAAGTTCAGTTCAATATATTTAGCACTGAAAGAATAAAATGTACTGTTAAGGGGAAATAATCCTAATTTTGGCCAAAGTTTATGTAAGAAAATATATTAAAACCAAATGGAAACTTATTATTTTATGAGCCTATGATTGAGGATTTTCTCCATCTGGGAAATAGTGTGAGGACGGAAAGGGAAAAGTAATAACCTGTAGAACTGTAAAGTGTCCTGGGGATTTCATTCTCCCAGACACCACATTACTTCCAGAGGCTTCACTTTTCTCCTTTGTTTCACTAGACCATTCCTGTCAATATCTCTGGGTTGCCCGGTTATGAGGGAGAAATCAAGCTAAAATAAGACTAGAAGATGCTGAGACTAGGCATTAATTCTGCACACTAAACCGTAGTTATTTAGAAATTATCAAGTGAGTTGCACAAGAAGCAGTTCTGGCAAAGGTGCCCCCAGCAGTTTGCCAGGTACCTGGAAGTACAGCAGCAGTCGCTGGCACAGAGCCAGTTTGTGACATGGGTATAAAGGGAGCTGGTTCACTTTTTCCACTTGTGAGCTGTGGAGAGGTGCGTGGGATACTGCCAGTCTGGCCTGAACTGAGTAGCAATAGCTGGAAACTCTGAGATCTGACTCGGTACAAAACCTGTGCTCGCCTCCACTGTCACTTCATTTCTTTATTAGTCACCCAGGGCTGGATTGCTCATGGGAGCCGTGTGTGGTAGTAGATCGGAGGTGCTTCATGGTGCACATTGAGTTGACCCTGAAAGGTGTCAAGTTCTGCAGCCTTACCTCAGCCTAACACATTGGCATGTCCATGATTTTAAATTTTCAAGTCCACTCACTGTTGGAGGAGAAGGTTAAGGACTTGGTGCACTACGTAAAACTTCAATGGCTCCACTTGTAAATAGAGAGGAAAAGTGGAATTTTTCTTGTTAGACACCTGAAAGGAGCTGGACTTCTAGATATCTTTCCGATCCAGAAGCCTAGAGTAATAAAATGTATAGCACCTGCATATTTACAGTCTTGACCTTCACTATTACCTTCTAGGTTTTCTCACCTTCCCCCCCATTCCACCCCTTCCCCAGCATTTTTCAACCAAGAAGGAATATCAGTCTGTTACAGCTTCCTACTCTACCCAGAAGTGTGAAAGAATTGCAAGTTTTACATGTGGAAACACATTGCCCCAGTGGCAGGATAAGTGTGAGTGGTGGTAGTGCAGGAGAGGTGAGGTAAAGTGGCTTATTGCAGAGCTGCAGAGGTGGACAGCTTGTGAATTGTTATTGAAGGTTCATCACCTGCCTCCCAGCATTAGACAGGCATGCTCTGTGCAAATTGCTGCTCATAAATAATTATTAATAGTAATCCACTGTAGCTAAAGAGTTCAGATGTCAATATTAATGAAGTGAAACTAGCAGTGGCTTTCCGTGTGAATTAAGTGTTGACCATGGCAGTTGATGTTAATCGGTTGTGAATACCAGTGAGGTCAGATGCATGCAAATGAAAAAAGATCTTTCTCAAACTATTGCCTATGGCTTTTTCATCAGCTATCTGATTTCTTTCTAATGTTTACCTTTTGTCACTCTACCAGTTGGTAGGTAGAGTGGTACAGATGGGTCTGTGTAAGAGCTCATGTGCCATAAATAGCTGCTCCTGCCTGCTTTTGGAAAAGGATCAATATCATCAAGATTGTGCTGTGGAGTGAGGCAAGAGTTCAGGGTGGCATATTGGTGAGGCAGAAATTGCATATAAATTAGTTGAAGTGGGTTATTTTCTGGAAGTTTGAATGTGTGAAAATGTAGATCTCTGTGGATATACAGTTCAAGAAGCATAGGGAATTCCTGTAATAAAAAGAAATGATCTAACCCATTTTGAGTAGGCAGTTTGTCAAAATCCACAGCTATCTGGGGTTAGAAAAAAATTTATGTTAAAAGTCAGGCATTTCCTTGCATGTAATCCTGCTTACTTACAACGAATATTCATGGTGACTTTGTTCATAATTCAATCTTTCTTCTAGCCAGCCCTTATCAGAGCGAGTTCTGTTTTTTTCTCCCCATAGGCTTTCTCAGAGCCACATTTACTGAGAGTATACTGGCTGTCTTCCTGAGGACCAGAGAGAGTCATGGCTTGGGTCAGGCTGTGCTGCTGCTGCAAGCAGCAGCAGTACAAGTAATGATGAAGGTTGAGAAACGGGGATGGGAGCTGCATCTTTCTTACTTCCTGATGTAAATCACATAATACTCTATGGCTTTGTGCTGCTTTGTTCTCTGTTTCTGTGGTGATTTTCTGCCCTCTTTTATGAACCATGCACAGCTTTTTCTCAGGTGGTGTTGGGCCTTACAGATTGTGTTATGTCTACATGAACACAGTGAGAGGAATCTTAAATGGGAAGTGAGGCTCGTGGTGAGCTTTGTTACTACCCTACAACAGCAGGTACTTCTGTGGGACAGCAGCCCCAACAAGGTCAGAACACGAAGAGGAAACAGATGCAAGGAGAAAGAGCAGGGGGGAGAAAGAAAAAGGACGTTGAGAAACCTGTCTGATAGATGATCATGTAATCAAATGAGTGGGTGATTTTCACAAGTTAACTGTGTGGGTGGGTGTGTGCCTGTAGGGACATTAAGTAGACCTTGCTAAAGAGATGGTGAGGAGATAGGCTGATTTAAGGATTTCTCTTTGTTCAAGAGCCCTTTGGTAGCTGAGAGACTTAAGCTTGGGTTTCTGTCCCTCTCCAGTCTTGCAGAGCAGTTAACTCTTTGAAAAGATAACTTTTTCACTGACCACCTTAGAGCCCCCACGAGGAGTGGCAAAGCAAGCTGTCAGCAAGGCTTGAAGAGGAAAAACTTTTTGCATTCTTTCATGTCTGGCATACACTAGCTGTTAAGCTAGTGTTCTTACCTTAAAATTATCAATTTTTCCTAAGTCCTTCCACTGCCTGGCATTTTAGGGGTACCTGCATTATCTTCCTTTACAGTGCCTGTACAGTTTGATGAACTGCTGTTGTCAGCTAAGGTTTCAGGGATCTGAGAAGGTCTATTTTGGTGCCCTTCAACTGTGCTGACCTTCACAGGGCACAGTAGAATTATCTAACCTGTCATTATTGCATATAGATGCTTTGGTTTCAGACATACATTTCCATCACCAGTTGCTGACATTATCTCAGTTTTCTGATTGCAGGTGTGTTCAACTAATATAAAATTCATCCCTTCCAGAAGAATTCTGCTTCTGAGCAATGTGTGTATGGACAGAAGGAAAGGGTGCTCTTTCGTGGTGCTCCCTGTACCACATGGCGCTACTGCTCACTGTGGACTCTAAGTCAGGAAACAAGACATCAGTGTTTTTCAAAAGCACTATGTTTCAAAGAATCTGCCACACCAACCTGAACTGGGAGGAGCAAAATCTGGGGAGTGCCTGATGTTCCTAGAGTGGTTGCTTCTGAGGGGTTATATTCTCCCCTCAGCNGTTGTAGTTCTCCAAGTAGATGTCTCAATCTTTATGCGGTACATTGAAATCGATGATGGGTTTGTGTAGATACAGAATTTTGCCCCATCCCTCTTCCTAAAATTTAGTATGTTGTTAATTTTATTATTTTAACTTTATAGATTTTTTTTTTTTAATAAAAAGAGTTATGGTTGNTCAGCCTTGAGGTAGGATTGCTGTCTGTGCTTGAGGTACACAGAAGTCAACATTGGCAAGGTTTCTTTGTTAAATAGTGGCAGAAATGCCCATTCAAATCTAGACGATATCCCTTTCCTCAGAAAAAAAAAAATCAAACGCAGACTGCAATCTCCTTAATAATCCTTATTATTGATCTTTAGGTTCATAAAATGCATAAAAGGCATAAAAGGCATAAAATGCCATCAAAGGCATCATAGGGAAAAGCACAAGTCTCATTTCCTCATGCAGAGATTTTTTAGGCCATATGAGAGAAAAAGTTAAAAGTCTTGAAGAAATGTTTTAAGATACTGTCATTTCATTTGAATTGTCTCAGGCTTTTGGGAAAAGGCTTTTCATTTTATGAGAGTAATTCTAATTTCTATTTTAAGGAGCAGTTGAGCTTTTGAGACTTTGGCCCTCGTTGCAGAAAGCATCGCCACAGGAAGCACTGTTCAAGGCTACACACATTACAAAAGCTTTGGGATCCATATGGCTGCAAATCACCAATCTGCATTAAGTGACACTAACTGTTAAATTGATGACCTCCCAATTTTATTAGAGTCAGATATGTCAGGACACAGATGCATTTCTGTCTGGAATTTCCCACATAGATTTGAAGCCAAATCCCATGGTTTATGAAGCACAGTACAGGAGCCAGTGTGGTACAGAGAAGGGTTATCTTTCTGTTCTCCTCTTCCTGAGACAGCATGGAAATTGCATCAGTTCTTGGCATACTTTAGAGCATCCAAAAGGTATTGTTTATCTCACATCAGCTGGATGCTTTCAAATACTCCATGTTCAAACTATTCTTCATCTCTTACCATAGCCAGTGCACCTGTTCTTAGGTAGGAACTTTATTATTTTTAATAAATATATGTATATATCCTACTTAAGATCCTTTTGTGGCAGAAAATCTCTGCCCATGTGCACAGAGGTGAAAGAGTGTGGAGATAGTGTCTGACCCANATGTAATTTTAAGAAGCTACAGAAACAACCAAAGCCTAGTTTAACTTTACAGTTAGATCCCGACCTTGCTAACAGCAGACTTAGGCATGAATGCCACATGTTGTTATGCTAAAGAGTTTGCTCAGGAGCTGCATTTCCATGCACTGACCCCTAAAAAATTCACTAGAGATCCCATCTGCTTCCTGCTGTGACAACATAACATTCTCTGAGGGAGTGAGAAGATGGGCTTACATCTCCTTGCCAGCACTTGAAAATTGTTAGAGAAGACATGTGGAGAGAGATACGGGTCACATCTTGTAGTTCCATTCTCCTACACAAGATCAAGAAAGGTCTTTATATATGTAGGAAAACCTGAACCCCTCCCATCATTAAATTATTAACTGAGATTTCCCCTTGATGTTACCTAAAAGAAGTGCTTGGGTTCTGCATGACCTCCATGGATATGTAATTAAATTATAAATTGTATGCTCCAGTTTTTAAGGACTATGTGCTTGGCAACAATTAAGACTAGTCCAGAAGATGTTAAAACTATCCTAATCAGTTTGAAAGTAGTGTAGACCTACTCAAAATAGCTTTCTGTTGCTGCATCATATGTTTAGTGCAGCAGCATGGAACACTGCATAGGTTAATTGAACTTGGATTACAGACCTGTGGCTCATTCTGCTGTGGCTACAGTGGCAGGATCCTGAGCTAACTACTGAAAAGTTAGCAACATCATGTTACAACAGTCACTGAAGTGCAGGCTAACCTTGAGAAAAGCTTGGCCAGAGGATATGTAATAAAGAATTTTTTAAGCAAGTTTTTGTCCATCTGGTTACAAATTTGAATACCTGTGATGTGGAGGAATAAGGATCATTACAAGCTTATTTCTTTTAGGATAAAAGTAAGCAGGAGACCTGAGGTCTTACAGTTCCAAGAAAACATGTTCCTGTGAAGGGAGAAACATGGTCATCTGTTGTGCCCTCTTTTGCTCCTTATTAAACTCTCAAGCTCATAAGGAAAAGGGACATTTTAAATAATATAAAATATAATTTATAAGCATTTCATTAAGTTTTATTGACAGAAAAGATTTAACAAAATATATAATTAAAAATATTCCTATGCATTAGATGTTTACTTGTGCTAATCTTATCTCTGCAACTATTTTTTTTCCATTACCATAGCCATGCTGGTAATCCTAGGAAAAGGAGTCTTGGTCTATTAGGAAGTGCTTTACATGTTGATGGTCTGTTATAATTGATTGCCATACTATAATTTTTCTCTTCATGAAAAAGACAAGTTACAAAAAGACAAGTTGTAATAAGTAAAACCTTCTTTCTTCTATAACAGGAGATGATAAGCTCTTTTCTACCTAGGCCTCTAGCGAGAACATAGATCCAGAGACTGGCTGATTTAGCATTGGAATAATGAAGCCAAAGGGTAAAATGTGAAGTTGTCTTACCGAAATTTGCCAGTTACGCTGTGATCCACGAAAGACTTGCCAGGGAAGAAGAAGAGGAACTAGGAGCATTTCCCTTCCCATTCCCTATGGACCTATAGGAGATGCAACATTAGGTGTATTAACTGCTCAGTTTTGCTGGGCTTTTGCTTGTCAAACAAACACTGCCAACCACAAATTCCATGTGGTGCCTGGGAAGTACAAGTGCTTATACTGGGCTGAAAGTCACTTTATGGACCCCAAACCTCTTCCACTTCTTGATCTTGCCAAATTGTATTTTTAAGTGCAACTACCAACCATAGGACTGAATAGCTTTTTCATGATCCAAGCATTATAACTTATTCTTTAAGCCACAGGAGCAGATGATTTCATTCAAGAAAAACCTTGGGGGTTTTCCTGGCAGAGAAGAAAAAGAAGAAAAACTCAGGAAAAATATAGTAGAACTGTAATTGTTCTAAACCAGAATATTTTCCAAGTGGCTTCAGTGCTTTTTGAGGCATGGTCAAGCTTTGCAGAACCCTTTGTGATGTGCTTCATCAATGAGCTGCAATGAGATTGCAGTTTTATTAAAGTCTTTGTCCAAAAATTAAGATAAGCCAGAACAATTTTTTCTTTAGTTTCCTTTAAATTGGTTTCTAGTATTCTTCACCCAGATCGCCCCATTATGCTTTGTCATAAGCACTTGCTCTAGGAGTATTTCAGCAGCAAAGTGGGAGGTTCCTGAGGGAAGAAAATGGGTGAAATAATTTTTTTCTCTTACTTTCCCCCTTTTTTTT
>WEIV01007433.1:2956-16700 GCA_013390005.1 Calyptomena viridis | reverse complement strand
CCTACCTGCTGTGTGGCACCTCTCTCTCTCTTGCACAGGACTCTGGGCAGCTGGTGAAGGTGACTGGCAGATGATGCCTGGTGATCATGGTATTTGGGGAGAGGCAGAATGTTGTTCTACCAACATATGAAACACTGTCAACATGGTGAGAACAAATGAGTAAGAAGAGTGTTTGAGATTTTTGTCAGTTTGTAGGATTTGAACCAAGAGAAGTAGGAAATTGTGCTACTGCAGTGGAAAAATCCTAGCTATGCATTGATACTTCTTCTTGAAGTACAATTGTGTCTTTATTGGATGCAACATATGCAACTATCGCTCATTTCTATTATACCAAGAACTTCTGCTTTTTTATTTTTATACCTACTCTCTAAATTGGCATGTGGAGGTGCATGAGTCCCTTCAGTGACCTTTAGAAAGTGCAGGTGCCTCAGCTAAGTGCCCCAAGTTAGACAACATGAGTCTAGGTCTTTGTACTGTGTGTTATCGTCCACTGCATGTATGAAACATCTCATGAAGGGGATAGCCAGATTTTAAAAATCCACTTTTTTATTAATTTCAATTTTGTCCATATGTTTTTGTGTACAAAACCCCCCAGTTGTAGTTAAGAGTTGGCTGAAAACCTGGCATAAATATGTTGGTTTACAGTGACTGCTGCTCCCATTTTGTATTTTGAGAGGATGTTTGCAACACAAGAAAATCGGTCTACAGATGTCTGAGTTCCTGTGAGTGCTTATGACAGAGGAAACTGAATGTTTAAAGTATTTCCAATGGAATCAAAAGTCACTGCAAGATGTAGACACAAGGGACTTTTTAACTGCTGGTTAAAAGCCTTGCCTAGAGTTGTTCACAGTTGTGAAATAGTGACAAATCTTTACTAATAGCTTTTCGTGTGTGCATCCTGTAAAATCCTGTAATGCCATTTTACATAATTGAACTGGAAGGTTATCTAAAATCAGCTTCACAGTGTTTTTACAAGAGTATAGATTTAAATTTTGTATCCTCAGTGTTCAGATTGCATAAGACATGTTTGGAATGAACATGATCTTAGTCCTTAGTGAAACCATACTAATGATAATAACTTTTTCATTAGAAGTCTACAGAAGTAGAGCAATGTATTGGACATTGCATTTGATGGAGTTAATTAGTGTACAATGGTTATTTAATATGTTAATCAAGATTTAATCATGATAAAATAGACTAATCTTGCCATCATTCTTCCATTATAAAAGTGTAATTGAAATAGATTGGAAAAAAATACAGTACATTCTTGTCAGTGTATTAAGAACTCTGAGTCAGAAGCACTGCAGTACTCCAACATACATTTCAATATTAGTTGTATTTAATCAAAGTAGATTTAATTCAGTTGGTGCTTTACATTAAAACTAAGAGCCACCCACTTGACAGAAACAAGCTCAGGACATAGTTCTGCAAACATGTTATCTCTTTTAGCTTGATTTCATAGGGAAGAGGCTAAGGTAGTCATTGCATCTGTCTTTGACCTTGTTTATTCATTTTTCTGGCCATATTCATGAAGTCCAAACTCTTGGAAAACTTCAGCCAAATTTGTCAGAGGAGTAGCAGTTCTGAAGGAATGAAGCTATGCTCACAAAGTGACTGCAAGCTGAGCTCACATACTAGACTCTTGGGAATCTGCACAAGAGAAAGACATCCTGAACACATAATGCAATTCTTTTGGGTTTCATTAGAGGATCCAACCACAAGCACAAGTTCATAGGAATCCAGGCCCCATTAGTCTTACTCGGTTACTGACAGAAAAAGTTGTCTAAACTTTACAGCATAGACAGTTGTGGGTAGGGCTTTAATCTTGATAGATGCCTTGATTATGCAGGCCAGCATATTTACTGTGGCTTGCAGTGATCTCTCTTCAGCTACTGTTTGGATTGTCTTCTAAGGGAAATCTAAGCAAGGATGCCTCATACTTGGGGTCTAGTTAGATTATGCTGAGGATGCATACTTGGGACTCAGGCCACAGGGAAAAAAGGTGGAGGGCCTTCAGTTTAGTCACAGCCACAGGGCAGCATATTTCATTAGGAAGAGAGAGGATGCTTTCTCACTTAGGTGTGTAGTAGTCCAATTGTGCCAGCTGTCAGAGTCTACAAGTAACAGTACCAATTATAAATTTGTGATTAAAATCAATTATTTTCATTTCCCTCTAGCTTTTGGGGCAATCTTCAGAGTTCATGGTTTCAGTCTCTCCTCTATAACCAAGGGGTTATCAATATTTTAAGTGTCTTTTAAAATAATTAAGTCTGATGCATTCATGACTTCAGGGTTGAATCTCTAAGAAATCTGTAAAAAAAGTACGTGGACTTGTGATGCTCCACATACCATAAAATTTGGAAGCATAGATAACTGTATTGATTTTAAGTCTTTCACTAGTGTAAATTAGTAAATCAGATTGGTTGCAACTATTTGTATTTTGTGTGTAACCAAAAATCTTGTTGCTTTCCAAGGTCATGAAACTCTCCCCCCCTCCCCCATTAACTGCATTTCTACAAGCTGTGGTCTTTTTAAATTATTATTTGTTTATTTTATTTTTAAAAGAACAGTGCAGAAAAAATCATACCCTGTGTAATTTTAATTCTGGAGAATAATGTCATACAGACTTTTCTGTTAGAAAAGTATTCTCTTTCTGAAGGAATACAGTGCTGAAATTTACAGTGCTGTGTCTCTTGGCAAAGAAAAGTCAGGTTTAGTGAGGCAGTATACACTGCTCCTTTCCTATTGATCACTTTCCATAGGAGTGGTGCTTTGGAATATTTTCTGTGTTTGATTTTGTTACAAATCTGATAAATAGTCATAGTGATGAGACTAAAGTAACTGCTTCTAATTTTTACAATGCCCTTTTAACAAGGAGACCAACAAAGTGGAATCAAAGATTTCTGACATGGACTGCAGTTTCACCTAATAGTGACTAAAACAAGTACCTGAGCCAAATTAAATTCTACACAAGTAATGGTACAAATAACATGAACACCTTGCTTTTAGTAGTAAGGAGCCTTTTCTTGGAATGCTTAGCTATAACACTGGAGAGCCCCATGTTCTTTTTGTCTTCATCTCTGCAGTTCTGGCAGTCAGCGCACCTAAGATGAAGAACAGAGAAATCTCCAGCTGACCTCCCTTCCCCTGCCTCAAACAGCCTGCATCATCCACTGATCAGGTGTGTATTGCAGTGAGGTTGCCTGGATAAGTTATGGCAAGTTTTGGCCTTGGAAAGTAACTGACATGCAACATGCCCTTTATCCTGATCATTTTGAGCCTACTGTGTGCAGGTATTAATGCTTATTTCTGAGTACCCCCATTTCCCATGCAGCAGTCAGTGCTGCCCATGTAATGCTTTAGTGTTCTGCATCTTGCAAATGTTTATTTGCTGATTTCCGCAGTGAAAATAATGTGGTGATAATTTTAAGTGAGCAGCGTAAAAATGCATATTGACCAAACACTTCATGGAATCTTAAGTACAAAGTTTTTGTTCAATCAGCTGAGGTATGGGGTCATTTCAGGTGATCGGGGAAATTAACAGGATATAGGGGTATCCAGTCAAATGCTGGCAAAATAGCACTCACATTTTCTGATGTACAATTTTTCCTCTGCTGAGGCTGTGTGAAGAAAAAAAACCTAATTGATAAATTTAGTAGATAAACTCATTGTTCCCCTTTATTTTTAGAGAAAGTCATTTTTGTTATCCAGGTTTCAAAAATGACCCATATTCTTTTTTCATTTTCACTTTAAATTTAATTAAGAATGGATGTAGATCAGTTGCTAAGTAGTCCATTTTCCAAAATATTACAGTCTCTGAAGGGACATGATAGCTCTGGTAAGTTTAAAATATTGCTAACCTTTTCTTCACTTAAAACATACAGCATGTTTTTAGTTTCAAATATTTGAGACAGTTTTATCGTAAAGAAAAGAAAATGGAAAAGCTAGAAACTGTTTGTGAAAATTTCATACGGAAAAAAATAAATCCATGTAGTTATATTGTTCTTGTTAAGCCAGCTCAAGAAAGGAATAATTTTTGTTATTGTGTAACCAAAATTGATTTGAGATTCAGAACATGTCCCTGACAGAGAACAAAGGATTTCCCTACCATTTATTAGAGATTTTCTTATATAGTGGTCTTCAAGAAATCTCTGTGTTTATTACATTCTGTTTGCACACCAACTCACTTTCAGATGGTGAAGCTCCCAGAACATTGTTATTATAAATACATGTAATTACTTACCTTCTCTACCCTAGTTGGTTTTTTTCCTATAGGTGGTTCAAAATTACAGGTGTTCACTCCTGAAATTGAAGAGTAGCATGTTAAAAGCTAATAAAAGGTATTGATTACCCCAATTTAACCAGTGGAAGTTATAAGACAATTTTTGAAATGAGAATTTAGGTTTGAGCATTCACAATGGTGGTGATAAATTTGAGTTGTGTTCTACCCTTTTTTAACTTTTAGTGACTTTGAAGGGACATAAGTTCATATGATAACATCTGGTCTGCTTGCTTGGCTCTAGAGAATGTACCATGGCTGTGAGGGCTGTAAATGTTACCATAATTGCTGTGACCCCTCGAGTCTTCATGTGAACAGTCACAGGAGCTGCTCTGGCCAAGGCTGCTACTTTGATGTGACTGCACAGGAGTTCCAAAACTTGTGAGGATGCAGAGGGGACCACCCTGGATAAATAAATCACCAGTCAGCAACCAGGACAAATAAAAAACTACAGACTTTTTTTATGTGTCTTTGAGCTACTGGGCTAGGTGGACCACTGTAGTGAGTCTAATAGAATAACAGGGATTTTCAGACTAGGTTGGAGATGAAATTCCTCCAGCTTAATATCCCTCTAAGTCTAATTCTGGAGGTGCTGAATGAAGGGTACAGTGTAAAGAAACTGTAGTTGGTACAAAAAGGGCAATATGTCTTGTGCCTGGGTAGCTGTGATGTCCCTGTGACTAGGATAATAGGCTGATACCAGTGAGCATTTCACTGATGAAGATGTTTTACCCTAACACAAATTAGTTGAAGAACCACTAGCATTGCTTCGTGTCATCAAAGCAGCCAGAAAGGTTATAGTTAAAGCTGGCTGAAGAATGGTTTTCCTGCAAATTTTGTGGGGTTTTTTTGTTGGATATTTTGATGAGATTTTCATGGAGGTTTTTGTTTGTGTTTCTTTTTTAGGTGCTGCTTTAAGTCCATATAATGCATATTTTAAACTATGCATCATTATCCAATTTGTCCTTGTTGTCTTCCTCTGAAATGCTAAGATATTTTGGCTGCATGATTGGTCACCTGAATTACATGGTATTGGTGCTATTTTTGTATCTGACAGCTTAAATATAATGAGTTGTATATTCCGTGAGCCTTGAAGATCTACTGGACCTGTCATAAAAACTAGACGTGTGGGTTTTTTGGGTGTTTTCTTTTTTGAGCTTTTTTGGCCAGAAACATGGTATTAATCTATGGTATTCGTCCCAAAAGGAAGATAGAATGTTCAAGCTTCCTTTTCCCTACAAAATAATTTAATTCACTGTATAATACAGTTCTATTTTGTGATCAGCCATCTAGAGTACTGGGCCTCAAATTTGTTTTCTGTAAACACTTGCATGAAGGAAACTTTCCTCACACAAATGCCCACAAAAAGCAAGACCAGTTAACGTGTTTAAAACCAAATTCTCTTCACAAGCCATGGCTATTTTTTCAGTGTTAATTGAAATGTTCTATTATGATTCTTCAACTCTGAGCACAAGTCTTGAATATGACTGTGGCAATGAGAAAGTGAAAGATATTCTAATTTGTTGTTGTTGTCGTTGTTTTGCCTCAAGGCTTGATTCATCTATCATTGCTCTAAAATCAGGAGCTAAGATACTTTTACCTCTGATCTGGTGTCTGAGAATGCACCACTGACTTTAGAAGAGTGCTAGGATCAAGTAGGTTTTCCAGACGTATCTGTAAGTCATGGCATGGGAAGGGCAACATGGCAGCAGAAATGTTAAAGTACTTCACACGGAACTAGCAGGTACCCAAGTGACTAATTTCATTAAACTGGGAACTCTTAACATTGTTCTTAGTGGCATAGAGCACAAATTAAACGTATGGTCGCTGTACAACAGCAGATCAATATTTTTCCTTTAAAAGTCTTTAAAAAGTCTCCAACCATGTTTGACAATAACTGGAAACGATTCTTTGGCTGCCATCTATTTGCTAAACCCAACGTGAACTGTCAGAGCTCATTAGGGCCAGATGCAATACAGAGTGCTGGGTTGTCTCAATTAGATACAGTCAGCAAGTTTGCAAGGTTTTTTTGTGGATCTTTGTTTTTTTGCTGTTTGTTTGTTTGTTTTTCCGCGTGGGGTCAGACAGCACGATTTGAGTCCTTGCTGACTTGCATATGAGGTGGCAAAGAACGCGTGTTCGGCTGGGCTCGGACCGAGCCCGCAGGCAGCAGCCGCCGCCCGGCGTTGCGAGGAGCGGGGCGGGATGCGGCGGCGGTAGGTGGCAGTGTGGGCGTGCGGATGGAGCCCGCCGACCCCCCGCGCCGGAAACGAGCCAAAAAAAAATGGCTTTTTGACTCAGAAGCATTTATTAAGTGAGCCCTCCGCCGTGGGATTGTCAGGCCGCCAGGTCTCTTGCAAGATCCGGCAAACCGCAGGTGCTGCTCTGCAAGTGCACGCTCCGCAACGGGGCTGGATCCCCCTCCTCCGAGAGGGAAAAAAAGGAAAAGAAAAAGAACATATGTGAGCTATTCATTTATTCAGAGCCACGCAATCTGCCAATCATCCTTTACATCACTCGGTGCCTCGGGAAAAGCTGCTCAGAAACAATCTTTGTTACTCGAGAGAACCAGGCTTGTGCTTTTGCGCCACTTGGAGAAAGCATAAAACATTTTGTCCCTTACGAAACTCAGCACACGCAAATCGATTAGAAGATCTGAAACCTTTGACCCTTGCAGATTCAGACCAATCCAAACCAAACCCTTCACTTACTTATTCTTTCTTCCACTCACAAATAAAATAAAAAGGAAATAAAAACAAGAGGAGAGAAAGGAAAGAAGTCTGAAATGACAGCCAGGCTCTGGAGAAGGGTTGTCTGCGTCAGTCTGTCTGTAAAGATGCTGCATTTGTGTAATACACCTTGAACAAAGCCAGAACAGGAGAAACAGTTTTTTAAAAATTTATTTCATTGTTAACTAACGAAAGCATAGCTTTAATTGAAATTACAGTCAGCAGTAACAATAGGGATGCAAGATCCTCCTTTCCAACCTCACAGAAGACTTAAGAACTCTGTCTCATGGGATGCCAGTGTGTACTTGGATTTGCAGCAAGATCCACACCTTGAGAGAACAGTGTCATTTCAGTAAGGGAATCATGAACACTAGTCAATTCATATTTCTTTTTAGTAGGGAGGCTAGGTGAATATTGTTAAAGGATGATATATAGACCCACATGAAGGAAACAATTTAGAATGCCACTAGAAGAAGGAGATGTATTGATCCCACAAAATCCAAGAGCTATGCTGCATATTTTTGATTATCATATATTGACATTTTACAGTTAGTTTACTTAAAAAATGTCATTGCTTATAATTAGAGTGGGGTATATTTTCATTCAATTACTCAAGTAATTAGATTCATAGCTACTCTTATGCTATGCCTTTCATGCTTCAGTGATCTTTATTCTCCAGTTCAATATATATTGAGCTGGGACAACTGCCTTTCAACTTGATTTGCCTAAAAGCCACACTAGCCAATATTAAATCACCAGGTTATTTAATATTGGGATAAAATGGAGGTCTTCTTTAATTAGCTGTGATGCTCGTATATTTCTGAGAGGGACAAGACCTTGCATATTTGCTAAAAGGCATCCCTGTGACACTTTGCACTCCCTCTATTTCCTGTCCTCACTTTCCATGGGGAAAGTTTGTGGAGGTATAAAAACATGAATGGACCTTCAGAATTTTTCTAGACCTTTTCTCTGGACCAGGCTGGGATCATATACCAAATCCACTCTCAGCACAGAACTGTTTCTTGGGCCTCTTGATGCATTTATCAGCCCCTGCCCAGAGAAAGGAATTTGACCCTTGAGGGAGAATTTGCACTGCCATGCCTGTATTGTGGATTTGTTTTCTGTGAAGCCTGTCAGTGAAGCTCACTTGTTAGTGAGCTCATGATGAGGGCAGGGTGGACCAAATTTATCCTGTAATAGTTTGACAGGCCTATAATAAATCTTTCTCACTCTTTTTTTTTTTTTTAATTTTATCTATTGTAGGTTTTCCCAGCTTAAAATTCTTAAAATGTCAGGTGTTCATTGAGTAGCTGTTGCAGGACTCAGAACTTTAAAGTGTATTTGGCTGGATTCAGAGTCATATCTATGATCTGAGAGTTTTTGAGAGTAGTCCAGAAAGTCTAGTGCATTGTGGAAAAATAATCCTGGGCCTGAATCTTTGCATCATTCTCCATTTAAAGCTAATGGGGATGGGGAGGAGTGCCAGAGGAAAGCCAATTACTTCTAAATGCTGGATATCCCTAAAATCAATAGCCTCCACTGTCCATGTGTACTTAGAGAATCAGAGTCAGTTAATAGGTTTTGCATGTATGCTTCTGAAGGTCACTTTTTTTTTTTGTCTGGAGTATTTTACTTCTGCCCTTGACAGGACTAGACTGCATAAGAGGTTCTTAACCAGCAGCCAAAATAGGGGCTCACGTGTTTTTGTAAGGTTAGTTATACATCTGTTTTGGGTAAAATTGTTGCAGGAATGGAATTTGACCTATAGTGTTAAGCTCTTTGTGTGATTTGTTTGGGCTGTGTTTATAATTTGGGGTTTTTTATGCTCATCTGCGTAAATGCTAAAAGGAAAAGTTACCTGAACCAAGCAGTGTGCTTGTTTGCTTTTCTGTCTCCTGGATGAAACCTGAAAATATGAGAGGAAGGAAAAAAAATTATATTTGATCATCGCCATGAAGAATACCAAAGCTCTCCAATTTTGGGTATGGGAAGTTTTTCTTATTCCTTTTAGTGATGGGCTAGTCTCCAAAAACCTGTGAAGTGTTCAGTTTGCATAAACAATCAAAGTTCTGGATGTTTGTCAGAGGCTTTTCTGTGGCCCTTTGGGGTGGAAATGGGTTTGGGAAACTTAAGAAAATGAGCTCTTTGTGCTCTTTTCTTTGGTGTGGTCAGGAGTACCACAAGCATAGTCAGTCATTTGGCATTTCATCTTCCTGTTCTGGTTCCACAGCAAGGTGAATGATACCGAAACAAAAGAAAGGGTCTTAAAGGGACACTGTGATGAGAGAAACTAGAAATAGATATTGAATTTCTCTCTCCACTTATCTTAAATCTCAAGGTCCATCTTCAAAGTCACATCTATGAAGGGACTCCTTATGCATTTTCCCTATCTTGGTTCAAGTGGGCAGTAACTCTGGCTAGCCAGGGGCAGGCTAGCCAGGTCAGGACTTGAGTGGTAGATGTATCCATGATGTTAATCTGCAGTGTTCTGTGACTATGTTCCAAATTTTACTTAGTTCTGTCTTTACTGATATCTTTCTCTTTAAATATATGGGTGATAGGGGTGTATTGAGTCTTAAAAAACCAATAAAAATAAAAAAATTAGGATGTCAATTTCAAACTGGATAGGATATTTGGCAAGATTGTTGTTTTACCCCAGGTGATTTTCTGACTTCTGCTTCTGTTTGTTCGTTTTAAACTAAAATAAAATCTCTGTCCAAAAAAAAATAAAGTTCCCTTGTAAATCTCCCTGTTTCCTCATGGATTGGATCATCTAAGCTGTGGAACACTGTAGGGGTGTCTTTACACTGCCTGACTTTTGGCTTGACTGCTCAAAAGTTGTGCTGCTTCTCTGAATCTCTGAGCTAATTCAGGGAGCTTGTCTGGCTGGCTGTGAAAAGCTGGGTGATGCAAGTTATCTTTTGCTCACAGGTGGAGAGCGCCTTCCAGGTGCACAGGAAGGACTGTTGACTAAGGCACCACTGAAGGGTTGCAAAGCTTACTTAAGCAGGGTGAGTACCTTACAGGGCAGGTCAGAAGTCCTTAGATGTAGAAAGTTTTGGAGGAGTTCTGTAAATCACCCCTGTGCATACAAGCCTCTCTGAATTGCTTCTCATTGAAGGAGTGTTATACATATATATAGATATAAAGTAGGCATAGATATTTCTCCCTTGAAGAGCATTTTCAAGGTATTAGGAGATGATGTGTAATATAAATATACAGCAGTAAACACCAACCAGTCTACCACTACAAGCTAGAGTGCAGCCAGCCTGTTTGAAATCAGTTTGCATTATCAGTGAAAATCTATTTGGCACTTGTTCATTACTCTTTTTAAGCCAAAGGAGATTATTCACTGTTTCCTTTAATGTCATCTGTTTAGTTTATGAGGAAGTTTTTCTCTGATTCAAAAAAAAAGTCTGCTTACACACTGTCTCTCTTGGGGAGCCTGCACACATCAGGTGTTAGAAGAGTGGAAATGATTTTCAAAGTCAAGCAGAAGAAAGAGAGAGAAATGTCTTCTAGGAAGCCATGGCTGTTGATAACTTTTCATCTCTGACCTGTTGTAAAGATCTTACTGAAAATTAGATCCGTTATAGGGTGTACTGAGGTAGTGCACTATTAGTCATTTAGCCCTGGGTTCCTTTCTAATTGGTAGAAAAAGATACATTGTCCTAGAGGACAGTTCAGAGCATGTTGGGCAGGAGTCTGCTTCATGTTCTTAAGGAGGGAATGATTTCTCTCTGCTGATAACTGGCCTAGCTGACTATGCTGTCTAAAGTTAGGCTGTGCATACTCCCCCCATGTCTCCCTGTTGTGTGTAGTAATCAACAGTCCAGGACTGTACTGAATTGACTCTTCATCACAAATTTCAATTTTGGCTAGACTGTACTTATAAAATTCAACATGAGAGTCTTCTAGCTCTTATTGTCATGTAAAAATTTCAAATGAATAATTGTTAAGAAGATGAATAGCTTAGGGGTGAGGAGGATAGAAATTGGCATTGCTATTGCAAAAGCTAACAACTCAAACTGACGCTGGCTCAGTCATGGTCTTTTCAGGCTGAGAAGAAGTATCAAGAAGCAGAATCAATATTATCTATATTGTTTTTGACAGATATGTGTCTAATATCCCAAAGAAAACCTCCAACTGGAGATTCCACAGTTCCTGTAGGCAATCTATTTTAAGGCTTAATTGTTCCTACTGTTAGAAAGTTTTTGCTATTGTCTAAGTCTTATTTGCTGAAATGTAAGTTCCTCTCCTCTTTGCAAAAGTGTTTCTTTCTCCCTTAAGATTCTAAAATACTTTTTTTTTTTAAAATAAATTCTAGGCACTTGATGTGCATGTTCTCGTTGAATATGTTTGCTACAAAAACTGCAGTGTGTTTGGTTTAGTCATGTTATCCTGAATGTTATGACCTCCATATATTTCCTGCATCATTGCTTTTTTCACTCTATGTGACCAATCCACAGTCAGTTTCTGCAGTGGTTTTGCTCACAGTTCTATTCTAAACTGCCATAATACCATATTCCCAAGGCATCAATAAATCTGATGTATTTTGACTATTTATCTTGCAGGCAATAAATATCTGTTTACAAAGCGCGTTTCGTGAATTCACTCAAATTACATTTGGGCTGCTGCAATCTTGGAAAAAAAAAGAGGCGCTAAAGGTTTGATGAGGGAGAACATTGCATTTAACTTCAGGGGAGAACTAAACTTGTGATTCTGTCATCAAAGGTGAAACAGCAAAGCCCTATTTCTTGCTAACGTTAAACCATTTATTCTTATTTACCTGTCATTTTTATTACAGGCATTCAGTCTGATGCTCATGACAAAAAAGTTCAGACATGCTTCAAAATGAATTCATTGCATACCTAGTGTAGAAAACTATACTTTATGGGTGGTAGCTGGAGGTGACTTGTAGTTTACCACTGATTATAAAATATTTAAAATGAAATATACATAATTGATATTCAGAGCTGATAGCATCAATATTTATTGGAACATACTCTCATCTGTTTTATTTGTGGTTATGGGCATGTAGATTAACCCAGGCCTATGGCACTTTGTGTCTGGATGGGCCGAACAGTTCTTCATTTACACTTGATCTGTCAAACCGCTATTTATGCAAATATTTTTAGAGACAATATTAAGTTATAATTGGGAGTATACTTTTGTATACTTTTGGAGATGGCATGATGAAGAGTAAGTTCTTACTGTCTGATAGCGTAGTATTTCCCATAAGGAAAAGGGTGGTTCCTTAAACCATTAATGTAAATAAGACTTACTCAAATGAATGATGCATGTATATAAAAAGCCAAATTTCTGAATCTGTATGAAGTCTCAGCATAAATTCCTCCCTGATTGTATTCATCTACAGTAGCAGAGAATATTGCAACTGACAGGTATTCCTAAACCTAACCTGCTTTGATCCTTTTAAATCAAAACCATAAGATTTGTCTGGCAGGTACCACACTTAGCTTTTTTACTGTCTGCCAATCCTCTGCTGAGCAAGTGCAGCAACTTGCCATTGTGTACCTTACCAAAGCTGTGACAAGAAAAGCCAGTGCTTTCAATGTGGACTTAAGGTATCGCCCCTGCTCATGCTCTGGGAGGCTACTGCAGAATGTCCTGTATTCCTGTTTTTCCTTGTTTATCCTGTAGTATTGAGAAGAGATTTGCTTGTTTTGTGTTTTCTGCACTGTACGAGTTACGTTACTGAGAAATGTTAGATGTCTAATTTCCCTTAGACTTCATGGCAATAAATGAATAAAATAAAAGTAAATAATTTTACTGCATAACAATAAAATGAGTATCCAGTGGTCTTGTGAACGCTGTGCTCTCACACAGCTCTGCCAACCACCAGAGCTATTATGTTCACCTACTAAGATCAAAGTGGGAAGATGTGCTTTAGCCACAGCTCACAATGCCTCTGTTATCTCAGAAATAAGAGAAAAGTTGATATTTTCAGCCTGCAAAATTTTTATATTTAGAAATTCAAGGGAATAATGTGTGATCAAAGACTGTGTGGTGTTTGGGTTATAGAAATTTATGTTTAATATATAAATCAACATTCCTTCTGTTTAAATGTGAAATCTGAACTTCAAGCAGAAACTAAGGCAAAACTCTGAGAAGGTGCTGAATTGTTCATGTAGTGTGATTTATAGTCCAGCTCATGAACTTCTTTTCTGAGGCTTTGGGGAATGGTTGTTTAGGTAGCACATGATATCTGAATTAGGGAAATGCTTCCTTCTCTGCTTGATGTGTTAGGTCTATGCTGCTGACTTTGTGCCTGCAAGATAAGGCTAAGTGAGTCTGGAAGGTGTGGCCTGGTACATTTAGGGTTGCTCAGTTTAGACTTAGAAGAGAAGAGAGGTTTCTGCTCTGGTGATTAAGATTGTGACTCTGTCATAGAATAAACATATTTGATATTTTGTTCTTTGCCCTCTTTCAGATTAGGTATTTCCTGGAAATAATAGCTGAAAACTTTGATTGCAGAGTAGTGGAAGATGAATGCTCAAGTGCAGAGGAGGAGAGGTGATGGGGAGGAACCTTTCCCTTCTCTTTTTGTCTCACATACTGGGTATCTCTCTGAGCAAGAAGAGAATGAACGCAAACCAAAACACTTCGGAGAAACTGAGAGGTTTATCAATGTTTTCAGTGAAAGTTCAATCATGCCTTACAGTTTATTATCCACTTGCAGTGCCAGAGTGGTTGGTGTCAGCTGAGCTTCTCTCTG
>WEIV01007428.1:3450-27218 GCA_013390005.1 Calyptomena viridis | reverse complement strand
AACAAAACATGTTGGAGGTTGTTTCCACATGATGCATACTGTGAAATTTGTCACAGGTTGCAGCAAAAAAAACTAGTAAAACTGTGTTTCAAAAGAGGACTGTAAAATTCCTAGAGAACTGGTCCCATGCTGGCTATGAAGTAGGATGGGCCAGCATGCATTTTTGGCTAAGGAAGTCCCAAAAGCTCTGACAGAATCTGGCAATAAGTAACAGGTGAAAAAAAATCATTTTCTACACAGTTGTATCCATTCTCAGAGAAAAAGTTCTGTGATAATTCCTNNNNCATAACATTAATAAAGAAGCCCTGCTTTAAGTTGTTTGCTTGTTTTTCTCTTGCACATTTTCTGAAGAGGTTCAATTCAACTAAATTCAATTAATCTAAAAATCTAAACAGTCCAACCCAGTCAAAACAAACAGGCAATTTCAGAAGAAAATGACCCTTTCTATTTGAGACAAGTATTTAATGATGGGATGAATAATACTATGCAGATATTAGTTTCATACCAGAGAAGAATCATATCAAAGAACTAGACTAAATATGTTTACTTGACTATATGAGATAAAATGAAAACCTTTCTAGACAATTATCAGACTACAGAATGTACATTTGATGCACGGACACAGCACTTAGAGCTCTGAAGGAATTACAGTTAGATTGCTTTGTATCATTAACCTGGCCACAGGAGGCTGTAACTCAAACCTTCTGAGGACACAGGTACAAGTCTTTTCTCTGGCTTGTCCCATGTTGGAGAAGAAACTGGCTACTCTGTTGAAGTTGGATCAGAGGAAGGAAAGTCGAACACCCCTTTGATAAGACTCTTTCTACTTGTGGGTTAAGGAATTTACCATAAATATGTTGTAAAGCACAGAATAGAAAAGCAACGTGCAAATCATATCCACTGAAATAACAAATATTTATGTCGGCTACATTCTGAGTGTCTTCTTCATTCATAACCTACTCCCTACGTTTGGTTTCTAAGTACAGCAATCACCTGAGGGAAGTTTCTGTTTGGTCTTCAGAGTTAACTGGAAATTCCAGCAGTTATGTTAAAAGCATTCAGATGTCTCTTCTTTTGATTATGCCCTAGTATGAACACTGAAAGAGACATCATCCATCAAGGAAGAGGGCACTTTACCTAGACATCTGAAACACACACTCCTGTGCTATACAAAACAGCATATCTCGGAATTTGTCTTTGAGTCACACTAGTAAGATACAAATCACACTTTATACTACTGTTACGACAAAATGCAATGATGAAAACCAGTGAGAATGAATACTGTGTGTGTCTAAAAACGAAATATGAAATTGCACTGTGAAGCATTAGCTCCTCAAACATTGCCAATGACTGTGGAATTATCAATGTATAGTTTAAAAAGTTTAGTCTGAATTTTGCATTTATAAACCATAAATGTGGTAAAAAAATCATACACATACTCTGCTTTTATTCATCATAAACAGCAAACTTAAATCTACAATGTTATTGTCTGAAAAATATCTAAAGATTCAAAACATTTCCATTTTGCAGTATATGTTAAAACAGTGTCAAAAAATCCGGATCCATCTTGATTTTCCATAGCTTGCTTCTGAGACCTCACACATTGAAAGACGGCAGTTAAGTACAGTGTTTAGTGACTTGTCACTTAGGACAGGCACGTATCAATGCACTTTGCAGTATAACATGGTCTAACAAACTCGGCACTTTCTGTGTGATTGAACACAGCTGCTGAGAAACAATCTTGAGGAAAATTCCTATGAATTAGAGATGAAAGTAATACAAAAATGGCATTCTTATTTATAGTCTGGTACAGTAAGTTAGTATGTTCTATGTCTTGCATTTTTGCATAAAACCTGCTGTTCAAATTACCATTTATTGTTACTAAAAATATTTTTAATTCTATTAATATAGATTCTGAAAGTTGAGGTATTTTATATCCTACCTCTGAAATGTGTGAAAGCAGAAAGTAAGCACAGACAAATATACAAATAGGAAGTCTGGCATTGTTACAACATATTTAAACAAAAAAAGAAAAAAATATATTGCATCTTGCTTACTTTCAACTCCTTCAAAACCCATAAATGGGATGTTTAGTGGTGAAATACTTTCTCCTTTGTAAAAGAATACTTTTTTTTCCCCATTTTTTTTCTTTCTTCCCAATAGTTGCAAAAATGTTGCTTCAATTATTTCAAATACTTTGTCATATTGTATTTTGGTTGAAAGGTGATGCATATATAAGTAACTCAGGCCAAAATCACATGATCATACTGCTGCCCAAGAGGGACTGTTGGGTACTTTGGCTGTCAGAAGTTCACTCAAATTAATAACTATTTGACTAAGCATATTTTTATTTTTCTGATCTCTAGCATAATCTTTCTGTTGAGGAATGTACAAAATCTATTCTGTTAAAGATATAATTTCCAATGTGTTATCTATATTACTGAAGGATTTGACAGTGTCTTGACATGTTCCTTGAAAACTGTGGAAGTTAAGAGAACTGTAAGGCAAGAATAAGGGAGAGAAGTTGCTGTTTCAAGATTAATCAGCAGATGTGAAACTGTTTATTGGAAGTATAAACACTAACTTTCCTGGCACTAAAACATCAGACATCAGCCCAATATACAACATATACCAGTCCAAACATTCTCCTCAATCCTCTCCTTCTTCAGAAAAGCCTTTCTTGGTGGTATGAGATTAGCACACAAGTTCAGGAATGTCCCAAGTATTATTACTGAGGTCAGGTGGATCCAAAAGAATGCAAATGAACCAATTTTAAATACTACATGTCAAAGGAAGTGAATGTTAAGCACTTTAGATCTTTCAAGATCTTAAGTACTTATTCTCAACAGAGTGAACTAACCAATTATGTGCACACAAACACACAGAGATTATATTGCTTTAATTCTTTCATTTAAGCCAATCCAGCAAACAATCAAGTTTTTAACTTATATCTGGGAGAAAATAAATTTCTGATAAAGAATACATGATCAATTTGTGTGGATCAGTTGTGTGGATTTGTCCATTCAATTTCTCAAAATTCTCCACTTGAAAAAGTCCAGTAATTTTTTAGTATGTCTTTTATTTCAGTCCAAGCAGTAGTATGTTAACTAAGATACTTGAAATGCATCTGTACATCATTTGCTCAAAGTAACATAAAACAACTCATCAGAAATGCTTTTGAATAATAATCAGTTATAGCAAACCGACTTTTTCCCACTTAAAAATACATTAAGACAAATTATCTATCTATAATGTTCAAATACAAAAAAAACCTCCCTCTATAGACAGGCCCACTGTTATATTAATACCAATATAATAAATACCAATATAATTTTGATACTCAGAAAAATTGTAGTGATGTTTGTAAGCATATGCACATTGCTATCTCTGCAACTGGAGTGTAACATATACATCCATATCATCAAGTTAATTCACTCAAGTTTCAAACCAGGTCCTCCTTCACTCCATCTAAGCCAAGCTGAAATCATGACAGCAGAAGGCTGAACCTACAGTATGAAGTGAATATTATCACTCCCTCAGTGGGAATAAACACAGGTGGAACACGTGTCTTACTCTACAGACAGGACAAGCTTATGCTAAAGCACTTCATCTGGGCATTAAAACTCACTTTCTAGTACAGATAACCAAGAAGCATAACATCAACCTTAAAGTCTCTACATGAAAAATTCTAATACATACTGCAAATTATTTTGAAACTTAGAAAAAATTAGACTCTTCAAAAGAGCTTGTGGGTTTGTGTATAAACAGGACTAGTTCATTTGAATTAGTCATGGAATATAAATAAATAATGAGTACCACTAATTTTGTGCTTAGAAGATAGTTACTGCACTCTTTAACGAAGCTGTACCTTCAAGTGCTCACTGCAGGACAATACTTTCAGAATCACACTGTTTTAACAGACTTTTTTAACTTATAAGTAATTAACAAATTATTACAATACATTGTAACAAATGACAAGCATCTGTTTATTGTAATACAGCTCATCAAGTCATTAGGGAGGTTTTTAATTGGTACAACACATTGTTTAGAGGTATTTCTATCACTATGTTTACAAACCAGCTGCAGTGGGGGAAGAATGCTGGTGTCTAACTTCTATCAGCATAATTAGTAAGACAAGTACCAGGGTAGCCATAAAAAGATATACAAGCATATAAGCAGAAAACAGACTACTCTGAGTATCACTTATAACTATTTATAGCCCACACTATTCAGTCCATAACAGGTTTACAACTAGAGCTCCTTCCATAGTTCCTTACAACTTTTAAGAAATTCCTTTTGTTAACATTGCATTTATAAAACAGTCTTACAGAAATGTCACAAAAGTATGCCACCTCTTCTCTGCTTAATTTTCCAAAGCTATCAAATTTAGGCATTAACTGGAAAAAAAAGTAACTTTCCCAAGTCTCTGTAGACAAAAATGTCTAGAAATCTAATTTTCTAATCATAAAAAATTAATATAATTAATCTAATTGTATACTGTGTGAGGAAAGAAATTTAAAAATTAGAACTCATGACAAACAGTCAGAAAGTAAGAATTTGATGGGAAAGAACTGTTAGCTTTACAACTTAGAAAAGCAGGCATTATTTTCCAAGTTTGTTAGGTCAGTGTGTCCAAGTTTATTACAGCATTTATTTGGCCCCAGTCCAGACTGAATTCAATGGGAATCTTTCCATTGACTTCTACAAGCTTTGGATCAGCAACTACACTGTTGTGCCTTACATCATTTTTGTTAACTGGGAATAACAAGGTAACTCAGATTAGCCTTCCTGAAGTTCCAAAAGTCTTTAAATCATCTGTTTCATTACAGCATCATTCTCATATTTATCTTCTTAACGGCAATTAACCCTGCTGTAAGTGTAGCACAGAATGAATCTAGTTAAAACAACTTGCTAGAATGAAGATAACCCATGTTGCGAATAAAGTCTGCTAAAAATAAATACACCTAAAGTGAACCTAAAAGCTACACTTGACAGGAAAATCTGCATTCAGTCTAAAAAACGTGTTTGAGCTTAGAGCAAACATTATGCAATTAACGAATGATTGCTGAAAGTATTGTGCAGTCAAAGCTGTCATCTCCCCTTCCTCAAGTGAGAACAAGACTAACAACATCTGTCATAGTAGCTCCAGCACTGAGAAAGTCACCAGCAAGACTCTGTCCTGTCTACTTCAACAATTCAGAAATTAAAAGAAGGAAGAAAGAAACAATCAAAAAGATTTTTCAAAAAAAGTTTTCAAAAAAAGAAAGAAGGTATTCTTTTGAAACCCACAAGACATCATCTGCAGAGAAAATGCTAGTCTTTACATCTGTTATGACTGTAATGCTGACACCTTTGAAGGTTATCAGAGTTCAGCTCCTACTATCAAGGCATCTCGGACTAGTGGAAAAGCATGAACACCAGATCTGAAACCATGAATTTTGATAGACTCACACAACCAGTTTTGAGTCTCCTGATCACTTTTCTCTTAAAAACTGACAGAAAGCAATTTCTTCTTTATATACTACTTCCAAAGAAAGTGCTATATTGTAGTGCCTAATTTAAGGTGATATAAAATCTGAATGAGTATCTAGTACTCTATGGAATGTTTCCACAAGTGATAAATTCATGCAACACAAGATCTTTTGAGGACCAGAAATACAACAGGATCTTTATGGTTTAATCTACGGAGAGATTAAAAATAGAAATACAACAAGTAGATTAGCTGCATAACAAATAAAGTCACACTATGAGAAAGAAATCTTCTTTCACAAGGCCTGTTGCTGAGATATATAATAGAGTTTTTGTTTTTGTCTAAAGTATTTCCTAACTCAATATATAAATGCAAATATCAAATACATATGTTGAGTAAATGTCATGTTACTAACAAAAACTGGTACAAACCAACATAACATCAACATAAAGTGTATCAAGCAAAACATTACATGACACAGAGAGGAAATTAATAACAAAAAAAAAATAGTTTCTTCTGCATATTACCACATAACTAAGTCAGGAATTTTCTTTTATTGGTTCCTGTTTCTATCAATCTAAGCGGGGTTATATAAGCAGTAGACTCACATTAACTTTAGGTTTGCTTTACAAACATACAAGATACCTGGATACAGCAGTTTATTTTCAGGATTTCTGCTTTATGAATAAAATACAGCAACTTCTATTGTATCTTGCAGTGTATCTTGAACATATTTCAAAAAGAATTCTGCTACCATTACCTAGCATAAAACACACATTTTTCCATAGAGTATATGGATCTAGAGCTGGCATTCCTGATGCAGTTATGAGAGATCAACAGACAAACCAGGAATATAGGTATAACAGTGAGAGTCAGGTCAGAAGCTGAAAGTCATAATATGCTGCTATTGCTGGCACAAACAAAGCCACATCTTGTGATGTGACCTAAATATTGAGGGCAGACTCTACCATTTTAAGTGTTTGCAGCTGTATTTCTGAAAAACACAATTTCTAGAGAGTAAACATGAGCAGTTGCAAATGCTCAGATGCATTACTTGTGGCAGAAGAGCATATGCTAGGCCTAGACAAGTGCTATAAATGTCCTGCCAGCTTTACCCACAAGCACTCACTTCAGAGTTCCTATCTGCATAATTGTAAACACAAGGAGCTTTCACTGAAACCAAACTGTGACAAAACTCTATCTATGTTAAAAAGGACAGACAGGCTGAAATCAAGCTCAAATAAATTCTGTTTATCCTATATCTTAAACAGTTGGCCCCTCAAAAAAAAAAAGTATTTATCAAAACAGCTTGTCATCAATAATACAGATGACTAGCCATTAAACTATTCAAGTGACAGCATGGTCTTTTTTGTCATCAGCAAAACTGCTACTACTAAATGCTATCTAAATTATTCTGTCCATACTGTCACATTATTCTTACACAGAATGGCTAGAATTGGAATGGCTTGGTTAACTTCAGTTCCAAATAGTATTACTGAGGGAAAACAACCACATCACTTGGAATTATTTACTTAGCTTTACAACCTGCTTTTTCCTGTTTATAACTTTGGGGATTAATAAGAGTAATAATATACCAGAAAGTATGCTGTCCAAAAAATAATCACACCTCTCAAAGGCTGGAGGCAATGGGAGTTCAGTTCAATTGTATGCTCCATCCTATACAGTTGCCCCTTAGATGTTGTCTTGAGATGTATTCATTTCACAATCACTCTCTTTATTTGCTGAAGCAAGAGAGATATTTCTCTATCTCTCTTAGAATATGGCTATTTCTAAAACTATCAACTTAGCAAATTAGGCCATGTCTAACACTAATGTGGCTGAATAGAAAAAATAAAGACTGTCTGCACGTATGTTTGCGTGGGTGGGGCATCGTAGCGGTTTGGCCCTGGCTGAACACCAGGTACCCACTAAAGCCGCTCTCTCACTCCCCTCTGCAACTGGATAGAGGAGAGAAAATATAATAAAGGGTTCATGAGATAAGGACTGGGAGAGATTCCTCCCTGATCACTGCAATGGACAAAACAGACTCCAAGTGGGGATATTAATTAAATTTATTACTAATAGAATCAGAGCTTGAGAATGGGAAGCGAAATAAATCTTAAGGACATCTTCAGAGGGACCTTGACAGGCTGGATAGATGGGCAGAATCCAACAGCATGAGTCTAAGTGCTGGGTTCTACACTTTGGCCACAACAACCCCCTGCAGAGCTACAGGCTGGGGACAGAGTGGCTGGAGAACAGCCAGGCAGAAAGGGGACAGCCAGCTGAACATGAGTCAGCAGTGTGCCCAGGTGGCAAAGAAGGCCAACAGCATCCTGGCCCGTATCAGGAATAGTGTGGCCAGCAGGACTAGGAAAGTCATTCTTCCCTTGTACTCAACACTGGTTAGGCTGCACCTCAAGTGCTGTGTCCAGTTCTGGGCCTCTGTCACGGTTTGACTCTGGCTAAAAGCCGAGAGCCCACACATAGATCTAAAATTTCTCAGAGAAGGAAAAAAAAACCCCTCGACTTTGTGATAAGGATTACAAGCAACTGTTTATNCCACAGGTGTGCTATGACTCTTTGCTCCTATGATCCCCCACAGGTTTGCTGGGGCCCTATTCCAGTGTTTAAGTCATCTTCTCTTTCTCCTCTCTCTGACCTTGGTGTTAATCAAACTTCCCACTCTCCTTTCTCTTAAGCGGCCATGATGTTTTTGCCTAGTTTTTTTTTTCTTGTCCTTCTTAAATATGTTATCGCAGAGGCGTTAGCAGTTGACCTTGAGCTAGCTTAGAGCAGAGAAAAACTACAGCAGCTTCTTAAAGAAGCCTCTCTTCTAGCCCCCCCCCAGCTAATAAAAAACTCTGGCTACTTAAAACCACAACAGCCTCTCAGTTTAAGAAAGATATTGAGATGCTCAAACGCATCCAGAGAAGGGCAACAAGGCTGGTGAGGGGTCTGGAACACAAGCCCTGTGAGGAGCGGCTGAGGGAGCTGGGGTTGTTTAGCCTGGAGAAGAGGAGGCTCAGGGGAGACCTTATCACTCTCTACCACTGCCTGAAAGGAGGTTGTAGCCAGGTGGAGGTCAGTCTCTTCTCCCAGGCAACCAGTGACAGAATAAGAGGACACAGTCTCAAGCTGCACCAGCAGAAGTTTAGGCTGGATGTTAGGAAAAAATTCTTCACAAAGAGTGATTAGGCATTGGAATGGGCTGCCCAGGGAGGTAGTGGAGTCACCGTCCCTGAAAGTGTTTAAAAAAAGACTGGAAGTGGCACTTAGTGCCATGGTTTAGTTGATGAGATGGTATTACATAATAGGTTGGACTTGATGATCTTGAAGGTCTTTTCCAACCTAGTTAATTCTGTGATTCTGTGATTCCCTCCACCCTCCTCTTTCTACCTTCTCCCTCCCACAGCAGCACAAGGAGACAGGAATGGGAGCTTTGGTCAGTTGTTTCTGCTGCTGCTCAGAGAGAGGAGTCCTTTCCCTGTTTCCTGTGGGGTCCCTCCCATGGGAGATAGTCCTTCATGAACATTTCCATCCCACAGGAAACAGTTCTTCAGACACTGCTGCCACGTGGGCCACTTTTCCACAGGGCGCAGTCTTCAGGCAGTTAAGCAGTAAATTGCACAAGACACCCCTCACAGCCCCCACAATCCATCCCACTTTCCAACGGATGAAAGTCAGCTACCCCTCTACTTGAACAGGGGAGTCCGTATATCCCACAGTTGAGGATAGTTTTCATTTTCCATAGCCCAAACATACACTTTTACCACAAAGTTGCTGCATAGAAATGCCCTTTGCTCCTCCTCCAGGCTCTAAATAGATGGGAGCACTGTGTTTGCACATGAAGTCTGGTGCTAGACCAGCAATAGAGGCAGATGAGCAGGGAAGACTCAGTGTCTCACATTTCCTACTGGTTACCTTGAGGCAATTTCATGGTCAGCATGCAGACTTTCTGCTCTTCAGAACCTTCACTGATTATAAATGAAGCATACAGTGCATTCTGGCTTGCCCTTTTAGGATGTTTAAATCTTTTATAGTTGTTTATATATTGGAAGTCTCCTTCTATATTATTTTGTAATGATTTTCAAAGACTTCTTAGTGATTTTAATGTCTTAAATCTGGCACTTCATTTCCCTTTAAAGCAAAATTATGGGACTTAAGCGATGAATTTACATTGCTATTTAAAATGTTATATTGTGAAGCATTTCTATTAACTTAAAACCAATACATATTTCTTTGGTAGATACAGGTCATACTTCACCAATATTATCAGATCAGAAGGAGAGCTGTTACAGCATAAATACTTAGTTTTTCTTAGGTCAGAAATGCCTTTTCCTTTCCATTTTTTTTGATTAATTTTTTAAAAATCACAATGATCAACTAAAATTTTTTTTGTAACAATTAAAAGAAACAAAACAAGGCTAGGGACAATAACAGAACTCATTTTTGTCTCAACACATTTGTTATGGTTTACTAACTAACAATGTAACAAAACCCCTTCAGTTGTATTTTATGATTTTTAATTTCAGTCTTTCTAACACATGAAGATACCACAGACTGTAAAAGGTTAAAACACCTCACAATTACTTGGGGGAGAAAAAAAAGAGGACAAAATAAAGCCAAGGCAGGAATTATGTGTTTTTCACTTAAGCCAGTCAAGTGGGAAGAAAGTCTCTTAGGAATGATTTCTCAGTATTTTGCAGTCTACTCACAGTGTTTTAGGTTTTTGTGAATATATAAAAAATTTAAATTAAAGAGTTTGAGAATTTTTCAGCTGGAAGTGTTATTTCCTAGTTATCAAAACTCTCTACCAGATTTCAGTACCATGTAACCCATACTGCCCTCTCACTATATTCAATATCACAAAATTTCTGCTGAATGTATAAAGCTGTATCTCCTTATCTTACGATTCAAAATGTAATTCACAATGTGATTCATCTGCAAGGCAGTGTTTCACCAACTGAGCTTCATTTACTGCTTTTGGCCTACAGAAGAGTTACTGAGCTTTGCAGACAGCTGGCTGTTTTTCAGCACCCAAAGCCCTCAGCTATTTGGGATATACAGATATCTTGGCTCATCTGCTTCAAGCAGCCTGCTGACCTTAAAGAGAGAAATAAGGATACAAGGAGGACAAGACCAAGGTATTAGCTATAAAGAGGAGGAATACTGAGTTACCCTAAGGAGCTGCCCAAATACCAGTAGAGGAACAGTCTTTGGAAATAAGCAAAATATATGGACAGCATAACAAGACGTAAGGAAGTCAAAGGCCAACAAAACCAGACAAGGGAAAGGGGGAGGTAGACAGTGAATAAATAAACTTTAAAAGTGCCATTAACAAGTACATGAAAAAAGATAGACTATGTTGCAGAAATGAGTTAAAACCATCCAGAATCTTTCCTTGTGTAATTATTAAAATCCATCCATCCCATATATATCAACAGGAAAGAAGTCCATAATCAGAAAATTTTATAACATATATGCATTTTATCTATAACAGCGATATAGTTAAGAATCCTTTCTTTTAAGACATCTTTAACTTTAAGGCCTTGTTTATTTCTTTTAATAACATCAAATTTAAAGACAAACAGCAGAAAATAAACAAGCACTTTTAAAAAATGGAGAAGTCAACCAATTCAAATCAATATGAATGAAACATGAAGTATAACAGCCATTAACTAAAAAAACCCTCAAAACAACAAATCAGGACATAAGGATATGTCAGAAATTTAATCACTTACAGGCTCTCCTCTATGTCCTTCTAGACCTGGAGATCCAGGCTGTCCAATTTCTCCCTTTAAAATAAAAAAAAAGTCTCAAGAAAAAAATCTTTGCATAATTATTTCAAATAGCAAATTATTATTTTTAATATAAGTAAAATGTCAAACTAATATAAATAATCAAGGCTTCACCAACCTTGAAAACAGTTTAAACAATCTCTTGAAACAGTTTAAAACACAGCATGTTCTCAATTCGATATTCTCTCATGCTATGTCCAACAGACAGATAGTTTGCAAAAAGAGATGGGAGACAATTTTCTTTTGAATCAGAATAGCAATTTATGGTTGAAGAAATAGAAAAAATTAATAAACTGTTACTGTGTAATTGTTAGTACAAATAATAGTCTGGATAGATATTTCAAAGCACACAAAAAATACAGCAGGACCAAAAATGATCAAATCTTTATGTCCTTACCCAAAATATGTATGATACTAAAGTGTTCTGAAAATTTGAAGAATAATTCCAGAAATAAAACCATACTAAACAAATGCGAAGATCAATCTATATGTGTGTAAAAAATTATCTGGCAATAGTTAACTTAAAATTATAAAAATTGGACTTGAAGTAACAATGGGTAGCATTTGGGTTTCAAGCCATGCTTTTTCCACATTCTTTCCTGGAATGAATATTGTAAAAAAACAGGAAAGCTCCAACAGAAATTTCCTTCAAAGACAGCATGTTTGTTACTGCTCTGAATTTGATTACAGAACCAGAATGAAGCAATGTTTAATAGCAAACAGATGTTGAAGTTAAGCTGACAAAATGTTTGAATGAAGAATATAGCTTCTATTATCTATTATATTATGAAATTAATAAAACCTAATAAGTATGTCATATTTTTGTACTGCAAAAATTAAATTCAGAAAATAGTCCAGAAAATGTCTTTCAGTTTAAATGTAGACACATTCACGCAACTAACATACTGAAATCTCTTTATATTATTTACAAGCATAAAAACACATCAAAGTACTCTCTAAATTCACTCTTTAGCAACATAATGATTCACTCTAAATGGCTACCAGTGACAGTTAAAATTTTACACAAATGTAACTGTGACTCCTACCTGTCCATGTTACAAATACGAGAGAAGAAAAAAATCTAATACCTAATTATTTTTTTCCTACATTCTATAATATCAGAGAAGGAACTTCTCCACCGACTTAGAAGTGATATCTGTTTGCATGTGTGTGTATATAGATATAGATGTATGTATATCTATATCTATATATGTGTAAAATAAGGGAGAGTTCATTCGACATACATTCATAGAGGTAACTAAGCTCCTATCACAGAACTCTAGCCTGGACAACTAATGGAGGACTGAGTCAGCTGACCAGCCACCAGTAGCCAAATTTCATTGCCCACACACAGACATTTGGTCATATTTGAGATACTCAAGGGTGTCTTGTCTAGGGTCCTACTCCCACTCCAAAAGGTACTGGTTTTCCATAGGACTTATGTCATATTTGTCAGCTCCCTGAGGATGCTCGGGCCTCCAAAGCATTTCAAATGCACCACAGGCTTTTTATGCACACAGCTAAACTGTCTACCTATGAGTCTGCCTTCCTTGACTCCGCTGGCATTATCGCTTGGACCTTCATTGACTTTAATGGTAACATTAACTGTGTCCATACACACAAACTTAGCTGAGTGTTTTAAGAATGTCTGTTCAGTTGTCTTTGCTTGATACATCTGCAAGAGTCAGAGATATGTTTATATTAATCAGGAGAATTTTTAGGCATGTATCAATGGGATTTGAAAATGAAAATGAAATGAATGTAGGAGTATTTAAAACTAAACCAAGCAATAAATAAAGAAGTTCTTTAGTAGCACAGAAATAATCTGTTGTTGGTTGCTGAAGTTAACTTAAGAAAAATGAGCCATAATAATTTCTTTTCCATAGTTAAGATTTAAAACTTCTTTTACTAATTTATTTTAAGTGTGTAAATGTAAGGGCAGTTAAAAAAAAAAGCAGTACAGTAATTTCACATAAAATAAAGTTACTCCATTACCTTTTAGTCTTATTAGGCCTTCCAAGGAGAACAAACAAGATAGGATATACTGAGTTTATCTATCATAAAAGTTAAATTTTATACATACTTTTTAAAGGCTGTTATTTTAGATGTGTTCTGCTAATAAATCTTTGAATTTCAGGATGCTTAGATATATATCAAAGTAGGGCAATTTTGGGGATAACAGTGCTGTAGTGTCGTATGTAAATGACAACTCATCCCTTTAGCTTCAACTTAAGACACGTACATGTATTTTTCTACCCAAAGTTGTCTAGTGACATGTAAGACCCCATTAGAGTGAGTAAATGCTTGATTTATAAGGGCTTTGATTTCACAAATGACCAGCCAAAGCTTCCACACTGGGCTGGCAGGTACCACCTGGAGGAAACCTATGTCCTTCTGAAATGGCAGGTTATGTGGGCTACCCAAAAAGAAGCAATTAGCACAGCAAACTTATGATCTCACAAAAGTTATAGCAGTTAACACTCAGCAGCTTAGTGACTTTAGAAGAGCCATTTACTTTATTTACTAAGAGCTTCAGTGAGTTGTCACCACACAGACTTGCAGAGCCGTTCCCTGACCCAAATAAGGATGAAAAATTTTTTAGCAGGAAGACATTCAAAGATGCAACAAGGTGAATGGCTGTGCAGTCTCCACCCTCGGGGATTACCAAGACCCAGCTGAGCAACCTGGTATGGACTCAGTGCTGTCCTATTTCTGAGCAGAAGGTGCCCCAGACTCCCCTTCAGCCTGAGAGAACGAGCCTGAGATTCTGCTGGATCAACCTTGTGGACAGCTGCTACAAGGAAGGGTTTAGGTCTCTCAGAGGTCTTCCATCACATCTCTGTGCTGCAGCAGATGTCACAGATATGCCAACTGCACCCCCAACTGTTCTAGACAAGCATGGTCACAAAATGGAAAACCCAGGTCTCCAACTGAAGTACTAGGAATTTAGACAAATGCACTTAAAAGTACACTAGCATTTTTTAACACTGAAGTAACATTACTCTTGAGCAGCCCTAAATAATTTCCTTATTAATAAGAAAAATATTAAATGAAAAAGACTCCATTAAGAAGCTTCTCTAGGTCAATTCGACTGAACATTTATATTGCATATTATTAATTTTTTTTCCCTGTGAACTTGAAACAGATACTGCTAAAGTCCATCTTTTCACAAAACAGAACAGTGCAAACAGTTTGGCATGAAAAACATGCAGTGTGCTCACCAAATGTGATATATTATAGAAATATCAGATCCTCTAGTCTTTTTTACAGCAGCCAGATACTTGAAAAACTGTTCTAAATTCTGAAGGGCATTGTACATGAAAAGAATACAAGCAAAAATGAGTCCAATACTGAAGAGGTGTTTTCCCCTAAGTTTACTGCATCTCCTTTCAAAAGCAACTACGTTCTGCAGCGTATGCTTGTTTATAAATCTCACTAACAGATTCACAGTGTTAGAGAAACACAAAAGGATAAGGGAGGCAAGCTATAAACAATCTCTAAGGATCATTTATACACTTTTAATCAAAGATTTGCCACTGGTCACAAAACAATTGAACACAATGAAGTCTGCTCACTGCTGCAGTAAACTTCCACATTCCCCAGTAACACGTTATTTTAATTTCCAGCAATTCTCCACAGAATAAAATGGGTATATTTAGACCAACAGCAATGCTATTGAAGGCTTTGGCAAGATACAAATACACATTTCTACATACCTTGAACCCAGGACTTCCCGGTAATCCATCTTTCCCATTTCTGCCAGGGTCTCCCTGTAGCAACAGTTTCCAGTAATGAGCAGGTGACTTAACAAGGAAAAGTTAAAGGCAAATTGTCTTTACAAAACTTACTGATCGTCCAGGCATTCCCGGAAAACCCGTATCACCCTTTTCTCCTTTTGAACCCTGAGAAAAACAGCAAACAACAAATTCAATACATTTAGCCTGTAATTAATACATGTTATTTCTAATTTTGAAATGTACAGAAGATCTGCTTCTTTCTTAACGCATAGTTAAGAAAGACATAGGCACTTGCCAATTAATAACTATTTCATTACAGAAACATAAATATGCTTGAAAATATAGAAATGCTAACAGATGCTCTTTGAAATTGCTTAATACTCTAGACTAATAAACATAGGAAGAAAATATAAGTGAAAATGTAACTGCTAACTTTGGATGGACAAAAGATGCTCTCTGATTTATAGAAATTATAGATTAAAACATCTGTCTTCCTGGCCATTATCAGCCTTGCTCCTTTCACTCCTTTCCCTTTCCTGTTCAGTTATACATTCACTTCTATGTATTAAAAAGTACACACTTCTTTGCAATATAATTATTACATATACCCCATATATGGAGTGTTATCCCATAAACATATTTGCAAAAAATATATGCATTTTGTATTATGTGAAAATGAATTACACCAATCCATTAACAGAAAGATGAAAACAGTTCTCAAAATATGCAAATAAGCAGAACACAAGTTTGATATTACTAAACATAAGTACATCCGGTAACACCAGTGAAAATTTTTTGGAGTTATGACAGCAGAATTCAATTATCTGGGAATACACATGATAAATATATAAATTATATTCCATGGGGTCTCCATGCCCCAGCGCTGGCAGCAGTGGAGGCTGCAGGGGGCTCTGTGAGGGAGGACACAGCCGGGGTCAGTCGGCTCCGACCCACCCACTGCAGGGCACGGCTGAGCCCGCAGCCCAGGTGGGGGAGCCTCGGGGAAATATTCTTAAGAAGGGACAAAAACAACACTGGCAAAATAAGGAGAGAGAAAACAGTGAGAGCAACAGCTTTGCAGATACCAAGATACCTGCTGAAGCAGGGGAGGAATGTGAGAAGGGAGGAGAGCAGAGAGCTGTTATGAACTGACCCACTCTGTTCCCATTCCCCATCCCATGCAGGACAGAAGTTAAGCCTGGGAAAAGGCAGGGTTGGAGAGGTGTTTCAGTTTTTGTTTCTCACTGTCCAAACTTATTTTAGTTGTCATTAAATTAAACTAATTTTCCCCAAGTTGACACTGTATCGCTTGGGACAGTAACTGGCAGGTGATCTCCCTTATCTGGACCTACAAGCTCTTCCATCTTACTGTCTCTCGCTGTACTGTTGAGAAGGGGCAACAAGAGAGCGGCTGGGAGGGCATCAGGCAGTGAGCCAATGTCACCCCATCACAGGTACCAATACCATTTTGCTTTAATTTATGATTAGGAATTCACTTGCCTTTTTTCCATATATTCCTGGCACTCCTTGATCTCCTTTAGGACCCCTTTCTCCCTAGAAAAAATGTGTGTGAACAAGTTAATTTTTAAAATAGAAGTAAATATATACATATATAGACACATACATATATATGTATATATACATATATAGATACACACACATATATACATATATATATGAAGTAAAGATACATATATACATATATATAACATATGCATTATATAAATATTATATATATTGTGTATATATATGTACATACACAAAGAGAGAGAGAGAGAGAGATACAAACTACGCATGTACTGCAGATTCAAAATAAAGTAGTGTTATGGGTTAGATTTATTTTTTTTTCCTTATAATTTTTCCATCACCAACACAGTGTTGGCAAGCTGAGGAGAGCTGTTCCCAGCAGCAGCTTCTTTCTCCCCGAAAGTGTAAACGTGGTGATGGTGGTGGCAGCAGCAGCAGCAATGGGGGGTATGCAGGGCTGTGGGGCACCGCTCCACAGTGGTGGCAGTAAGCACACGGCATAGCCAGGATCGGCAGTGAGCACCAGGATGGTGTCAAAGCGGGTCTGGCAGGGCCATGGCAGCAGAGCAGCTGCAGGAGCTTGGGGGCCACCACCCCAGGGCTTCTCTGCCTGCGTTCCATGGCACAACATGTGCACGGGGAGTGTGGGGGCCCACCGGCCCCAGCACCACTGTCAACTGCGGCCCTGGAGGAGCAGGGCGAGTGGCGGCCCTGGCTTGGCAGCGGCATTGCTATGGAGCCCGGTGGTGCCCGCCAGGCCTGGGGAAGGGCTGGGGGCCAGGGCGGCACCGGCTGCTTGATACCAGCGGAGCCGCGCCACACCATGTGGAGGCAGCGGCACCACCCCAGCTGGCACTGCGCAGGCACACAGCTGATGACATGTTCTGGACTTGGTGCACGCGGGTTCTCTTTCCCGCTCAGCTCCGGACAGGAAGGCAGCATGGTCTCGCTCTCCAGCGTCTGTGCAGCAGCTCTGCTGCCGTTCATCTGGATTCAGTTTGACCCCTTGGAGGACGACTTCACACACAGTGGAGCTTGCGAGATCACTTTCCTCCTTCCCTCCTGCATCTGCTTGCCAGGAAGTCCTGAATTGCCGCCCACCATCTGGCACGGTGGCCACCATCTTCCCGTGACTACCAAACTGGTCAGAGACTTATAAATCAATCCTAACAGGGGAGAGTGTTTCTTTTCATTCACTATAAGTTTTTCAGTGTTTCTGGAGATACTGTTTTGTGCTTTTTTGTGTGTTTTTCTCATTTAGATATATAAATAGATATAGATATATATATATGCATATATATTTATAATACATATATATATTTAATAAAAAGAGCTATTGTTTTCTCCTCTTTATTTTGTGGTGTCGTGTTTTCAAATTTAAATTGCGCATTTGTCTTTAAACCAAGACAAGCAGGCAGGAGCTCCATGTGATATAAAAAATATGCTCAAGACAGTAAATGCAAATCCTGAATTTTCCAAGTTCTCCAAAGGGGGGAAGCCCAGAATGTCCAAGACTGATGGTGAGGAAATCCACAGCTTGCAGGCTTAGTATTTCTACTTTTTACGGAAGGCACTTTGTGATTCTGGTTGCTTCAATACAGTTAGGCACCTAAGTAAAAATTCAGCTCCTTGAAAAATGATGCACTTTTCTGAAGATCTTATTTGAAAAGTTTAAAACACAAATTTGGAAAAAGTAAGAAATAAATTCACTTGATTACTAACATAGAAGATATGGTTAAGGATGTTTTAGAGAACACACACATGAACTAAACTTGTTGGGACAGACCAGAACTACCCTTCAAAATACTGTCATTCAAACTTAATATCTTGAAGAAAATCATATAATTATTTTTATTTTTTGACACATTATTTGTGATAAAGAAATTTCAAAGTAGTAGTAGTAAAATCAAAGTAATCAATATAAAATCCCACAAATCAGAACAAAAATAAAAAAGCAGGTGGTTTCTATTGCTTGATATTTATGTAATGAAGTCCCATGGCACGTATCTTCCCTAAATTTCAGCATCATATCTATAGATTTCATGCAGTTCATCAAATGCACTAACAGTATTTTATACAGACTTATTTTTCCCTTATATTAAACCATAGAGCAAGTTGAAACACAGGAGTATTGAAACAAGAAATATTTAACTTCAACCTTTGGTGCTGGCATCCCATGTAATCCAGGAAAACCAGGTAGTCCACTGTCACCCTAAAAGAGCAAACATATTTTAAATCCTTGTATCTGAAATAGTGATTATATACTATAATAACATTCATATTCTCATGATATCGAAAAGATGTAATATACCACCATATCAACTTCATTATATTTTAGAATAAATTTTACTGTAATTTCTCAATAAATCTTATGAAGGTTCAAAAGTAGCAATTTAGCTTTGTCAAAATGAAAAAAAGCTTTGAAAATCTCTGTAAGAGCTGTGATAATTCTACCATCCATTCCTAATTCCCAAACAATAAGGAAACACCCTTATTCTGGAATGGCTTTGCTTCAACCTCTTATTTTGAAAATATCAAAAGACCTACTGACCTTATGACCAGCTTACTCTGCATGAGTGGAGTATTAAAAAATAAGGTATTAAGTACCTTCTCTAAAAAAATAAACAAACCAAAATACACTGACAAAACAACTTTGCCACTTTGACAAATGAGTTTGCATTTCAGTGGAAGTCTGAATCCACTTTGGTAAAAGCAGTTGGCAATTGAAAAGAGAAGCCAGATCATCAGTTCTTTTTATTGTTTTCAGAAGTGTCACATAACAGGATTCCAAACTTTTGTTGTTGGTACTGAAGATATTAACTGACAATTTGTCTGCAAGCTCCCTTGAGTAATTACAACAAAAGGCTAAATTAGAACTTGTCAGTACCTGACCTGAAGAAATAAAACCAAGTTTAGTTGCTTGTTTCAGTAGGCAAGATCTACTTCACGCAGGACAAACAGCCAATCACAAAATTCATTTTTGGTCAACCAGAATGATTTCTCTCTGTTAATATCTAACTCTATATGAAACAATATATTTCAATTTGTCTAATATTTCAATCATAAGGACAGAATAGTAAACTATGCTTAGAAAGTTACTTCATATAATATATCTAGTTCTAAGACAAAGGCTAAACATGACAACATGTCTCAGTGCTATTTATCAAATCCTTTCATGTCTAAGAAGATATGGAGAGGTCTGTCATATATTCACAGAAGACAGGAACACAACCACAGAAAGGACAGCTTGTGGGTTAATGCTATCAAAATGTATTTCAACAAATAAATATTGAAAACAGGTGGAATGGAGTTCAAAAAATCAGCAAAACTTATGAAATAAACACTTCATGCATCCATTGCTTCTTAATGAAAAAAGACCAGACTCCTGATTTCTACTCAGAAGTGGTGATTCAATTATTGGATAAACTAAATCCCTTGGAAATGGAAACGGTTTTAAACTGGTTGCTACAGAAACTTTACAAGCAATGGGATGAAATTAAGAGATGAAAATTTGGGTTGAATCTCCAGGAAAAAAATTCTAATGGCAAGACTTACTTTACAATGGAAAAGTTTTCTAAAACAGTGGTGGAAGCCCTATTACTTGGCACATTTTAAACAAGGCTGGAATGAACACTAGGAAATATTCTATCTATCACAAACCTCCACTGCCAGGAGAACCGAGTTTTTTATCAGCTGTATCTTAATTTCTACACATGGCCCAATACCGACTGATCAATTAGATTAACATCTAAAATCAATTAGATTGAGATGACTAAAGCACAGAACACATCAGCACATTTTTCAGTCCTAATCATGCATTTGAGAATTCTGCTGAATAATGATGAATTTAAGGATCTGCTTTTAATATTCGGAACTTTAGAAAGACATTCTAAGTAAAATCTGCTGGGAAAACAAGTGTTTGTTTTACAGAAAAGGCTCTGAAGTTTTAATAAATAAAAACCAAAATCATTTTTATCACAATCAATTTAGAACTAATCTAAATATAGAGCAGAAATATGGGCACAGATATTTATATATCAATGAGACTTGCCAACATCCAATGGCCCCTTTATTCACTTGTGTCCAGAGTCAAGTTTATCCCGATTACCAGAAGGGAGTTACATATAAGCTTCCACATCTGTCTGTAGCTCCAAGCTACTGGCTACATCTCAGCTAGAATTTTCCACAAAAAGCTTTGGTTTCAATTAGTCCATGTTTTCTGCTAAAAAGTGCCATCCAAAAATTCCTACCTAGGTCATCAGGATGCTCACTTAAAGAGAAAAAGTGTGAAAAGAGTTGAAAAGAAACCATTCTGACAGATGTCTCTGTTGTGCTTCCATACTTAGATATGCTTTCTAAATATATGTTATTCAGTGCAATAAAGTTGCTATTGGTAGTGACTAATACTATGTAAATCTTTTTAAATAAAGTAGACCAGATTCAGAATTTAAATTTAGGATTCTTAATCCTTCCTTATTACCCTTTTAGTAAACAATTCTCACAGAACCTTCATGTGAAAATACTGATACTATTAACTGTACAAGCAAAAATTAAAACCAGTAAGAGTAAAACCTTTTTATCTGTTACTCTTGGGTTTTTTTTTACCTTTGCCCCATCTTGTCCTGGCTCTCCCTTGATACCTGGCAAGCCACGAGGTCCCTAAAGCGAGAAAAAAATGAAAACCAGTTCAAATGTTACGACAATCTGATAGAGAACAAGACACCGAAATGTAATATATGCACGACCTGGAGTCCAATGTGTCAGCTGGCTGATTACAATATTTTTGTAATTGGACACAAAAGCAGAACCAAGCATGAAATGTATCCAGCATGTATGAATATGGCACACTATCATGACCCGTGACTCAGGAGCACCAAAATCACTTTTTGTTCCGACCAAGGACCATCCCAGGAAAAAAAGAATGCCACACAGCCTGTACTAGCCCAGATATGTCCCCTTCAAATGTCCATGAGACTGCCAGCCTTCACATACGCCATGTTGCAGACTCACCCTTGCCCCCAGAATGCTTTCAGACATTTAATTCAACAAATTAATAAATCCTTAACTATCAGCCAGACTGGATCATGCCACAAGTAAAATACAGCACTGGCTTCCAACAACTGTCTCAGTAGGGAGACAGAAGGAGTCGTTCAGTAAGGACTACTAAATTAATACAACAAAGAAAGAGTCTGATTCTGAAAGAATCAGTCTGGGCTTTATCTGAAAGCTTGGTTTGGACATGTGAATTGTGGGTAATCCATCACCATGACACGACTTCAGATCACTGACAGTGATTCATAGAAAATTTCAAGGAGCTACTGTTTGGCTTCTGGATCAGAATAAAAATATCTAAGCCGCAGCTGAGTCCACCTTCAACAGACCTTACCTAGCACTGCTTTGATTTGCAGTCTAATTGTCAGCCTATCTTCAAACCCCAAAGTCATGTGAATTCCAGAGTAATTGATCCAAGGATGGCCCCTGATTTCATTACATCCCTTGAGCACTTTTCATTCCCCACACCTCAACTCTCAATGATGAACAATGGATATGGAGAGAGACTTGGCAGGATTTGTCTTAGGTCTAGTCTCAAAATCTTGAAATTAAAGAAAAACTTACTTGAACCCCTGGAGCTCCTGGAATACCTGGACTTCCTGTTGATCCTTGATATCCCTAAGGAAAAGAAACAAGACTTGTGACTTTTCAAATTTACATACAAAAGTTTCCAAACACCTATTTAAAGAAAAAACAATTCTCCTACTTACTAGAGAACTGTTGTCACAATGCTGTCATTTTAGGTCACAAATTTTAGCAACTGCAATCTCAATCATACATTTGGAATTTAGATTTCAGCTTTCAAAAGTTTTCACATCTGCATCTCAAGTTTATAGCCTCCAGACCTTAGCTAGTATCAGTTATTTAGAATTGTCACACAGAAGCAAAACAAACATATTGTTTTATTTTCCATTGGGGAGGAAAAAAAAAGGAATTTAATCCACATATGTTGATACACTTTTTCTCTCTCTCGCTCACGAAAAATAGTTGAAAAATGCCTTATTCCCAGTTACAGAAACAACCTTTAACAAATAAGGTATGTTTTAATACATTATGCAGCTAGTTTTATAATATCTCTAAATAATAAAAATTCCATTCTCAATACTAAGCACTTAGCTATGAACTTGAAGATATGTAACAGGCTATGCAAATAAAAAAAATAACTTCACCAACTAGGACTACGAAAAGAAATACTAAATAATTCATGCGTTGAAAAGAGAATTTCAAGAATGTATTACTAGAAATCAACATTGGCAGAACAAGTGAATCTTTACAGAATCCAAAATACACGTCCATGACTTCGGTAGATTTGATACAACTAGTACAGCAAAGATTGCCAGTTTTTATGCAAAATTAGCAAGGGCTTTAAAAAATCTCTTAAGAGAGGCAAGTTACTGAAGAATAAGAATTTTCCATAGCTCCATTAAAAACATGTCTTTCCAAAGGACAAAATGAGCTACCAAGAGGGATTTTTTTGATAAAACATTCAAAACAAGAGAAATTGTTCTATAAAACAAGATTATTTGGCTCAAACATTTTAACAGACAGACAAAACTAAATTTGATAAATACCATTAAATGAACTACCTAATTTAAAATACTCAGAATGTGATCTTGACTTGAGAGAACTAATAATCCTATTTTAAATGAGTTTCAGTTTTAAAAAAATAACACAAATTTAATGGGGGAGTTTCCACACTGGTAAAAGGGAGCAAACAGAACCTTTTCAATACAACGAAGGGAACATTTATGTCTGATTTCTCCTTTAAATCAGTCAGAGCTTCCTAGGAATTATAACAGAGCTAAAATTATTTGCAAGGTTAGATACAAGAGAGTCCTTGCTGGCCCTCTTCCCAAAAGATATTTGAGCAGATGCCCAATGAACCAGCTGGTAATGTTTAGTATAGAAGTAAACAGAATTCTAGGTCTCTTATGCATGGATCCTCTATCAAGCATTTCACTTCTAGCACTCAAGGCAGTTCTAGCAAAATCGGGTTTAACTGCAAATGGTATGGTATTTCCAGATTGCTTATAGGCCTCCCGGGCAGCTGAAACAATTCACCAAGCCAAAAAATGTTTTTAAAGGCTTATCCATTTTTTTGCTTTAAAAAAAATTAAATTAAAAAAAAATTTAAAAAGGCAAAAAGTTTGTATGACTTTCTGTAGGATATAATTCTACATA
>WEIV01007426.1:42180-55812 GCA_013390005.1 Calyptomena viridis | reverse complement strand
GCTGAATCTCCAATGGTCTGTGTTAAAGTGGTAATAATATTCTCTGGAAATGAATACACTAGGCAAATATTTCCAGAGTGAATGTCAGGATGTTTAACTACATATTCTCACCAATAAGCTTGTGTTTGTTAATGTAGAAAATATTCAAATATATTCCCATATATTACAGCTGATATGACTGCAGTGAGATGTATATATTCCCAGGTATCTCCCAGTATTATTCTATTTCAATAAAAGGCTACATCAAGAATGTTCCATAAAACCAGAGTTCTCATAGGAATAAGCATTAAACTAAGAAAGTTCAGTTTAGGACAAAGTTATTTTACATATTTTCTTAAAGCCCTGGGAGAGTTTGAACAGCTTAGTTTATGCCTGATGTATTTTCATGATGAGTTTGATTCAAAGTATTCATGTTTCCATAAAGTAAAATACCAGCTAATTTCAATGAGAGAGTGTATTATAATTTATGCTTTGCTAGATAATACCAAATAAGTGGGCTACAAGAAAATCTTTCACAACTTCATTTTGTGACTGGGGTAAGTAAAGGTAAGATTCGTGGTTCAATAAACAATTGGATGTCTTTTCTGAGATAAAAAATAATTTAATGAAATATGAAAAATTATGAATAAAGTTTCTGAGCAAAACTAAAAGACTGCATTCTATGGATCAAAAATGTCAAAATTCTTCTAAAATAGTATTTTTGAATAAGATATAAGGGAAGAATGTAACCAGAGTATTAGTTTCTTTTCTTTGTGAAGCCTGGAAACTGATGGCTTCAACTTCCACACTGTTCTGGAGTTACCAATGAGAGAAAGCTCCTCTCTCGAGTGAGAGAGTGCTCAAGCTTTCCAGTCTCAAACCCTGAAGTTTGTACAAGAAACTAAATGGCAGAAAATATTAATTACGATCTAAGAGGATAATTACACTCAGACCTAAATTGTTGCTTAGAATGGTAGTTGCCTTCTTTGCTCTGTTCTGTCTGAATTCTTAAAGTTTATTTTTGGTTGTGCCATCTAGATTGAGACCTATTCAACACAACATGATTCAGGGAAGCACAAGTGAGTATTTAATATTTTTAAAGGAATCTTTGTACCTTTCAAATGCAGAATGAATACATTATTATGTAAGTTGTATTAGTTTCCTTATCTACCTTCAAATCCTGATGCAACTCAAGTGCTCTTGCCCTCACAAAAGCAAACAATTCAACAGCACAGTTTTCCCAGCATTTTTTTCTTTTTGGTGCTGAAATTAAATAGAGGACATATGTTCTGAGCACAGAAATTTCAGAAGAACCTGCAATAGGAAAATCTGTATGGATTTCCCTGATATACTTCCTAAACACATACTAAATTTCATTGCATGTTTTTACTTTATAAAGCTTTATGGAATAAGATGACACTATAGATTTCAATTTGCTATTGTCAATAATAATTATATTTCAACATTAAGCAACTAAAATTTTTATAAGAAATGTATTTAGAAAGTGTGAGTTGACGTTGCTGATTTCCTCATAGGTTCTCCCATTTTTGTTGTACTAGACTCTCAGAAAAAAAACAACACATACAAAAAACATCAAATCCACTTGGAAATGTTTAGCCAGTCTTAGTAATATGCTACAAACAGAAGTAAGAAATGCAGAGTTCCATACTGGCACCTGCAGCTGAACACTCATTCTACAAAATAAGCAGTTTAGGAGTGTTCCAGCTGACCAGATCACACAGCACTGAGAAGACAGAAGAAGGTGATGGTGATCTACCTTTAGACTATGTTGTTTCACCTAATCCTGATAAAAGGCTTGGGAGTTCATACCTAAAATTTCAGAACTGAAAATTGAGTTTTTAAAAGATATCAATTTGTTCTGTAAGCCTATCCATAGACACAATTATTTACAATTTATTGAAATCCAGAAAAAGGTATGAGAATAGTGATAGTTTGGGGCCTGGATGTTTTAGTCACCCAAGTATGTAATGCACATTATAACATTATGAAGTATGGCCAGTACAATCTCCACTTGTTGAACTAACTGGGTTAACATCCCAACAATTACAGACCATATTTGTTGGATGCAGTTCTCACCACCTATGAAAACTGTGCATCCACCAGTCAAAACAAGTACAAAGTGGGTCAATACTAGTGCTGTACTGTCACAAAACTATCAGGGTGTTTCAGAGGAATAGAAGATCAAGTTAATTCAATTATAAAAATAAAACAAAAAACCCAGATCAATTAGATGAGTCTTCCATGGGCTTTTTGAGTTAGACTTTCTCTGAGCTTTCATTAGTACCACTTTCTAGCATCAAGTTAAAAAATTGTACGAGTATTTGCAAGATCAGGCCTATGGAATCCATCTAGTAGTCAAAAAAGCCAAGTCATTCCCTTTTTATTTTTGAAATTAAAATGCTAATGTTGATTTTTAGCAAGTATTTCAATTGCTCTATCATTGCAATGAAAGCTTAAAATATTTGTTTTTACAATAATAAAATAGAAATTATGGTAACTACTGTAGTTTGTCATAGTGTTCTCTATAAAATAACTGGCTGGTTTAGTCTTTAGGAGTCTGATTTTTCCAAGGGCAATTTTTGTGACATCTATGCATTTCTTTGGGACTGATGTGTGTTCTGAATGTTATTAAAATACTTATTAATCAATCTTAAAATGCTGAACTAATTACAGTTAGTGCAAGATAGATTAAAAAAGGCATTTTGCAGGCAACTGGGAGACAACTCTGGGCATGCATTTTTTTTCAGCCAGCTGAGTCTGACACCAGGGTATTTCATTTGATTCTCCTGAGAGAAAAAGACCCAGCTGTGCTTCTCATATAGTACTTTTTGCCAGATGATCCAAAAGGCTGGCAATTCCAGAGAGACTGGATGCTTGCCTTTTCCTTGACTATGAAGTGTTAAAGTTCTGCCATGTCTATTCCAGCACAAGGTGTATCTTGTTATTGCCACTTATTCATTATTTATTATTAAGAAACAGTTGTAGCATAGTTTGAAAACCAACAAGTCAGAAAATTCCCATAATTTTGTTTGGTTTTTTCTTCCTTCCTCTGTTCTAAATGGCAATTAGAAATGAGAAAGAGACAAATAGTCCAACTGGCTTCACCATCATAGTATTACTGAACAGAAGAAAGATAATCTATTCTTCCTCCACCTCCCTATTATTTTTTTTTTTAAATCACCAGACACAAAGAACATAGACTCCTTGTTAATCATTGCAATATCCATCTGAATTTGCAGCCTTCATTTGGTGTCCTAAAAATAGGTGAGTTTGAGGCTATTCTTTCCAAAAGGTGAACTGATTCTAGACTCGCATTTCACAGATAAATCAGAGGGCAAAAAATGTTTGGATAAAGTCAAATAAGGAAAAATCCTGCCAAAGGAAGATTTTAAATGAAGAGAAATTAATTCAAACTTTTCATCTGAGCCTCAATGAAGAAAACCCCATTTAAACAGCAAACATGGGACTATATTCACACAAGTGGTATTGATGGCAGGTCTTTTCTATCAGCTCACTCCACAGAAGGCTTTCCCAGACATTGTGAGTCTCAGTGCAAACCTCTGCCTGCACCAATCTGAGCTCACACTTACTATTTCTGGAGAAAGTGCCCTAGGTGGACTACTGATGCATGCTTTCCTTATTATCTTATATGGAGTTATTCCATCCTGCATAAATCTTTAAGGCTTGGAGAACAGACTGATAGCTACGTGTCCCATTTTCCCAGGTGAGTTACCAAGTTAGTGACTTATTCCCTCTCTGGCTTGGAGATTACATAAATATTTTATGCAAATATATTTGCTCGCTCTAGCTATAAAAATTCAGAAAAAAAACCAACACTTGAAATTACAACTTCTTTAACAGGGTAGTGGAATATACATATAAAAATCTGCTCTCCACCTGGTTCAGAGGGGAGTTTTGGACAAAGACTTTGATAGACAGTGACACTCAATCCTCCTGAGAACTGGACTTGGGTCTCTCATATCTTGGTGAAAGCTATTACTGCTGATCTCCCAGGGAAAGAGAAAGGACACCTCTTCTAATAACGCTGTGACTCTAAAACAAAAAGTAGCTTTCAGAAAGCTACTTTTCTGAACAATTTCAGAAATTGTTCAGTGATTTTGCCCTAGACAGTTTTGAGGCAATGAAAGGATATACTCAAATTTGGAATGTTTCTTCTCAGTCTTAGGAAAAAAAAAAAGACCTTTGAGTTAGTTTATCATGCTAAGGAATCATGGATACAGAACTGGGCAACTTTCCCTAATTTCTGTGTATTCTGTTTGTTTCTAACCCTTCATTTTCTGTTCTTAATCTGGCTACAACTTCTTCTGGGGGTCAAAATTTGAATCTCAGAAGCATTCATTCAGGGGTAAGAGTAACAACAACTGGAGAACTCTATAAATCAACTGGAACTGACAGGAATTAGTCAAACAATCTGCTACTTTATAAACATTATTGGCTCATGTATTTAAGCATCCAGCGCCATATTAGATACCCTGTGGAATCTCAGTCACAGGAACAGATCTGAAAGGTATGAAATAGGATGTCATGCCTCTGGGGAGCAGGAGGCACTAGACAGCTGTATTCAGGCATCTGATTCGTTCCCTTTCTATCCTTATACCTCAGCCCTGATACCAAAAAATGTGTATAAGAAAATAACCACTGGGAAAATAACATAGCAATACCTATTAAAAAGCAAGGCAATTAAAACTAGATGGTTAAGCGTCAATTTTTCAGCAGGGTCCAAATTTCTAAAATGTATTCCAGAGGATTAAGAAAAATAAACGTCTGAATGTAAAACCCTGAAACATATGTTCATGTTAATATTAAAGTAGCACCATTGGAGTGTGTACATGTATTTATATAAATATATGATAGTGGGTGTATTTTTCATATCCTATATTGTTTATATGAAAGGACTTGCAGGCTATTTTGACATTATGAAGTAAAACATTCTCTTACTTGCACTGACTTCAGGAACCATATGTTTTCATTTACAGTCCACTGCAAATCACTAAGTTCCATATGCACTATGTAAACATTAATTTACTTTTGAAGAGTGAGTACACACTTGAAAAATTTAAAGCATCAAATCAGAAGCCTAGAATTTCGTGCTTAGAACAGAGCTGCAGCAGTTGTAATCATGAAGAAAGGGACTGGTCTTGAGTATTGACTATTTTCACAGGCAGCTGTGTGAAAGCTGTAGAACACTCTGCAATGTATGTCACCAGGAGAATGGTGTGTTTCATGGAAAACAGAGACCTGAATAGCTGCATCTCCAGGCCATCCTATTGGAATGGAGAAGGGGTTTTGATTGTACCAAAAAGATCTTTTGCTAAGAGAGTGATGTTGTTTATACCAATTCCCTTCAGCTCAATCTGAAATTAAGGTATAACATATGCTGCATGCATCATGTGTTCGCCTGCATACCCGTGCATATTGTCACTTTGTGTTATTCCAAGAGTCTCTTGAGCACATGGGAAGCAGAGTTTCATTGGGTTGGAAATTTATGCTTCAGTAAATGCATTGTCAATTTGGTGACCATCTGTAACTTACAGAATTCTTGTTTTATGCTGTGGCAATGAATAAAGCAGATTTCAGAACAGAACCGATATCTGGAAGCCCTATATTTCATGAGTTTTATAAAGCCCAAGTATTAAACATCACATGAGATCTCTTACTTTAGGTGAGCACATCCCAACACAGTTCCCACACCAGAGAAATCAACTTTTACAGACAAATACTGCAGATCAACACAAAGAGTGAGAGAAAGCAAACTTCTAGGATCACAAGGATGAAGCATTTAGTTGTCTTCATATTACACACTGGAGAAAACCAAATTTTCAGTGGTGGTCAGTTAATAGACAGACATGTTCTATCTGAATTCTTCCCTATGAATACAGACGAAATGTGCGTATTTACACGAACAATATATACAATTAAGTCATAAGGAATTAAGTCATAAGTAAAACTTTTAAAGATCAATTAAGATGACAGAAAACAGTATTCTCCAGTTGAAATAGCATTTCCAGCATTATTTATAAATTTTCTATGCAGCATTCACAACATACATATCCCTAAGTATCCCCCATTCCAGCTGGTTTACTGAAAACACAGAAAACTTAGGCAAGCATGACCACCTTATCAGGGAGAATCTAAGATTTTAATTGTTTGCCATGGTTTTCTTTATGAACAACTACCACCCTCATTGTTTCACTAAAACAGGATTTACAGGAAAAAAAAAAGATGCATTTTACCTAATCCGTTCCTAAAACAATTCCACAACAGTTTTCTTCCTTCCTGTTCACTAGAATCCCCAATGAGGAGATTGTACAATATTAGAGAATTACATTCATTATTCACCTGTTGTCCTGCTAAATGATTTTTCAAGAGGGAAACCCATATTATTTTCTATATTTTTACTACAACAAAGCATGGGAAATCCAGAACAAACCAGTATTTCTTTAGCGGCATTTGCATAACCTGGGAAAATATCTTCTCCTAAATAATTTCTGTTACTTTTCTTATTTGCTCTGTTGTATGCAGGAGCTGAACACTAGCATTTGGAAGGGATGCTGATGAATTCCCAGAGGATTAAAATAAAACTACAGTAAATAGAGTTACATTTCAGTCACTTAACTCTTATGCCAAATCTGAATGTAGAAAGGACTGAATGGATATAATTTCTCTCCTACTTCACAGGTTACTCTGTTCATTTTGAAGGGTTTATATTGATCTCACTCTACTAGCAGTGGTAAAACAACACAATACAGAGCTGAAAAGAAGCCCCAGAAGCCCCAGGGGAACAGCCCATGTTGAAATCTTACAACAGCTCATCTTTTAACATTTAGAATCACAGAACAGTTTGGGTTGGAAGGGACCTTAAAGATCATCCAGTTCCACCCCCCTGCCATGGACCTGGACACCTTCCACTCTCCCAGGTTGCGCCAAGCCCCATCCAACCTGCTCTTGGACACTTCCAGGGATGGGGAATCCACAGCTTCTCTGGGCAACCTGTGCCAGGGCCTTCCCACCCTCACAGTACAGAATTGCTTCCTAATATCTAATCTACATCTCCCCTCTTTCATTTTGAAGTCATTCCCCTTTGTTGTATCACTACATATTCCATATCACTACATGCCCTTGGCCAAAGTCCCTCTCCAGTTTTCTTGGAGCCCCTTTAAGCACTGGAAGGGTCTCTAAGATCTCCCAGGTGCAGGACTTTGCACTTGCCTTGTTGAAGGCAAACCTTCCTGAGGTTTGCACTCTCCAGCCTGTCAAGGCTGCAGTGATCATGACAAGAAACCATTCTAAACTATTTGAAGATATTTTGTAGAATAAACCATCCTACTCTAAAAATTAAACTTAAAAACAATTTTCCCTTTTAAAATCTGTGTCTATTCCTTGAGAGGATTTTTTTTGTTTTGTGTTTAGATTTCATGGCATTGCTTATGTGAGAAAAAGGCACTACTGTTGCAGTCAAAGTGCTTCTATTAATCTTCATGTCATAACCATAGGAACAGAAAATAAACCACACAAAGAATTGAAGAGGAAATGGAATGCTTTCAAGGAAATGGCATTTACGTTGTAACCTGTTTAGCTTAGATGGAAACAGAACACTGTATGTGGATTGGTGGCATGTTCTTCAAATTTATAGCATTTATCTATTTCTAAATTATATAAATTTCTTTTAGCTGTTTTGAAGAAAAATACTTAGAAAAGTGGAAATTGTAACTTATTTGCTGCATCAGAGCAATATTCTACGGGTAGTATCTTGCAAAAATTTGACTTATCTTTTGCTATTTTCTCAACCTTTTAAAACCTTTTATTCAAATAGACCTATTTTATTGAAGGAGCCTTAAAACTTTCTTAATCAGGGAGTGCTTATTAGTTTTTTCAAATTTTGAAATGCTTAGGCTCAGTACCATTGATTCAATCAGGAAGTTGCATTGCCTAACCAGCAGTACCAGAAAATGATTTATCCACAAACAAGCCTTTTGTAAGCTCCTAAAATGGTCTTATACAGTTTTCTTTTCTATTATGGAAACTTGCACTGTGATATTGGGTTCTGCCTGAAAGATCCGGAAATTAACTTTAAGTTATTGTCACACTCTCTGGATTTAAAGCCTTCAGCATTATCCAATCAGACTGGCATTAGGCTCAAGTACAGCTAAATAGCCTAATAAATATGACTTTTGCTGATATTAGTAGATGGCAGAGGGTTCTGCAACCTACTCTATCTTAAGCACTGTAATGTCACATATAATAAAGGGCTGAGAAACACTGAATGTCACACATTCAAAGTGTAAAATTTTGATGGAAACTTAAGTTTATAAATGTTCACCTTTTCCACAGAACTCTTTTATTCATTTAAAGGACAATTATTTAATGTTTCTGCAAGCTATCGGGTTCAATGTGTGGCCTTGACACACTTTAATTCACTATGTAAAGTCTATACACTCCACACCAGATCTAAAATGATTAACATTTTCTCATGGTCATGCTTTATAAGCATCCATATATTTTTTTAATACTTCACTTTTTAATAGACCACTGATATGGAAAAAAGCATTAGCTGTGTTTTTTACCAGAGTGAACCATCCAGATCACATGAATTCCAGTTCTCTTTACAAGAAGTTACCACTGGTATGCCAAATGAAAGACACAAATTATCACCAGGTTAATAGAACAAAAATTCTTGTATATATATATGTTTGTGTACTTTTCAGAAAAACTGGTGAACTATTACAAGTAGCAACAAAAATCTTAATTGAGTTCTACACTAATAATGAGCTTTAATATAGTTAATTAACTAATCAGATAAACAGGGTCATGTAAACCACATCTGTATAACACTTTTGTTGTTGAACACACAGTTGTAAACTGTCGAGAAAAGGGAAACAACCTGATTTTAGTGTGCTTTTCCTTCAAGGTCAACAAAAAAATTAACATAATAGCTAATATCAATGCAATTATTTCTATTGACATTTACAATGAGCAATCCCCACACAACTTATCAAACAATTCTCCACCCTCATTACTGTTCATATAAAGCAAAAGAAATTGAAAAGGAAGAAGATAAAGCATATGCATCTTTCTACATTACATTTTAGAGTTAAGCTTACAGTATTGTACAACACAAAGAGCTTCCAACAGCACTTTTTCAATGTGATATATTCTGCCATTCCACCACATACAGCTTTGACACTTAGAAAAATAAGTTCTGAGTTCTATTCACTGGAAAGGTAAGATTGTTGTAAGAGCAGAGAGTGAAATCAAAGGTACTGAACAGCACATTCCTGTACTAGGAATTAGCATATCTTACTTGCACTGGCAGCACTGCTGAGACTTCTAAATTATTCAGCAACTACAATCAACATGCCGAATTTCACTGAAAACCTCTGTGCTTTTGTAAGTAAATTTCTATCTTACCCAATCATGTTTTTTAAGTTTAATGTGTGATTGACTAAGATGTTTCAGAAAGGTATCTCTCTCCAGCTTGATTGGTAGTGCTGTACTTGTGCTTCCTTCAGAAAAAATTAGCTACTTGCATTTGAAATTCATGCCATAAATTCTTCAGTATTCAGATGTACCATCTATCTTATGATCTTATTCTATCTTTAGAGTCTTTAGCTTTGGTGAAACTAGGAGAAACTATAAGCAACTACAAGCAGATCTGTAAGGACCACCCATTTATTAATTTTAATAAAAGTTATCTTGCTCCACAAGGCTCAGACATTTAATTAAAGTAAATGGAAAAGATGTAGTAAAAAATCATAGTAAAATTTAATATTAAATCAACCTAAGGAAATTCAAGAGAAACCAGAGGGAACTGATAAAATACCTGATTGACGGTGAAGTATTTGATATTTCAAGGAGAGGGGATGTCATGCAATATTGTCCCAGCTCAAATGAAGGCAGAGTACATAACTGCTGGATAACTCATTTACATGCAGAAGTGCTGACAGTGTAACTGGAACGGCCAAAATACTCGAGAAGAAAAATCCTGATGTAAATTATTTAAAGTCTAGGGATGCAGCTCACACTGTCCCTGCTCTGATTCTCATTTTTGCATACATACATCCATACTCACCTTGATTTAAACTACACAAAGTCCCCAGCTCAGGAACAAGCACCAGAGCTGGTGCAGCAACATGAAGTTACTGGAGACTCCAACACTGCCCCAGGATTGGAGCAAACAGCTGGGTGACTGAGGTACACTGAAATTTTACCCCTTCACAACAACATGGACAACAGTGGCTCAGTAACCATCCCATGCAGTCTCGCCCTTCCTCCCCCAAGCCTTTCTGTCTGTTGTTTCATTGAGTGCTTTCAAGAGACATCCACGTTATTTTGATTGGCTTGTCAAGTCTTCAAATTCCTAATTTCTCAGTTTTGATTACTAGATCTTTGCTATCATACTAAGAACAGTATAGGAAGTGAGTGAAGGACTGACAATCTTTCATTTTTTGAGACACTCAAAAAATAAGTCTTTCCTGTCTACAAGTCAATCCTGTTTTATTCTTAGCTTCTCCCTAGCATAGTGTCTTGGATAAGAACTAAACTCTTTTGTCAGAGACATAAGTACTCTAGAAACATTGTTCAAATTCCTTCCTTCTTGAGTTGAAGTAGCAGATTGCAATTTATCTGGTAGCAATAAAGTTCTTGGAATTTTTTTTAAAAGTTGTGATTGAGGAAAAAAAAAATTAAAATTTAAAATTTAAGTTACATAGAATTCCTTACATTCTCTTGAGGCAATTCATAATCTAAACAATAGATGCTATGTAATATTTTTCAGTCAACATCAGGTGTGATTAAGAAGATATTTCATAAAACAGTGAAATAGAAAATTACATTCCACATTGGTGTTTGATTGATGATAAAAAAGAAATATTTTATATTCTTTGCACAAAAAGGCTTAAACACAAATATTAATACTATCTAAGACTTCACTGTGGCTAAATAATTCATAAAAGTTAATTGAATTTTGTTGGTTGGAAAAGGGATAAGATTGATCCAGCAACGAGACAGATGAGATAATCCCCTACAGCCTCTGATATGAGAATTGCCCTTTTCTATGACCTCCTTCAATTTGTTCCCTAATTACATATAGATCAGTCAGCAAACAGTTTCTAGGGACTCCTTAACAGTTGCTGACCCCAGAATCAGCTTGTGTATATCAAAGGAGGACTGTAAAAGTTAGTACCAATTGAAATGGTTAATTTAGTACACATTTACTCCACAGGTACTTATCTTGAGGTAAATATTTCTCTCAATCCTCTAACCAACAAAAACTATTTAAATATTTTCCTTACACTTTTCTATATTCAAGTTATTCTGCATTACTCATTTGCATATTAATCTAAAATGCACAGTTCCCTACAGTACAGCTGTCTTGCCCTCAAACATTCCATAAAATACAAAGTCAAATGCATATACATTCAAAGAAATCTGAAGAACAACCAAATAAAATAATGTTTAGTGAACTGAGGGAAATGAAAACTCTCCCCAGCCTAAGCAAGAAAATCGGATGTTTGTTTCATTGATTTGAAGAATTTACCCCAATGTCAGTATCAGCTGATCTGTGGAAGGATGAGGGAGACACACAGGGCCCAAACAAGTCCAAACTGTCAGCGTTGAGAGTTGTATATATTTATATGGCTTTGTGCAATTTGGCAGCTACACCTATGAATTGTTCTGTTAAGTCATCTACACCTACATATTTTTGTAAGATAAACTGCTGACAGCCTCCAAAAGCAAATGGAAGGATCAAAACTAGGTCTGGAAGCACTGAAAAAAGTACCTCCCACTACTCAGACTGTGAAACCCATAGGTATATCAGCAATGTGCCAAAATTTTAATACACAGTCTCAATACTCCTAATTAAATAAAAACTCTGATTTCCAGAAAGAAACTGTAAAAGCAAGAGTTGTCGAGCAAGAACAGAAAATTGCAATCTGGAAGCATGATTATTTAAACTATCACATCTACAGATTAAGGAAATTTATTTTGGTCCTCTCCTACTTTAATCCCCAATTCAAATCCTAAATTTTAGTCCCTCATTCACTTGGTGATATACTGTAGCCTGGTGAACACTCTAAACCCAGAATATTAAAAAGGTCAAAAAAATATTAAATTCAGGGCTTTGCAAAATTAAAGAACAGTCTTTCAAAGCACTGACTGGGCTCAGTTCACAGAGCAAAAAAGAGGAATTAAAGATACGTCATGCTTTGCACTTATAAGGATTGTGCTCAAGGGGAATTCTGATACTACATGCTTGTAACAAAATTTAGTAAAAAGAGAAGTAGCTAAATATTAATTCATATCAGTAAAATGACAAAAGCAACACGAAAGAGGGACTACTGTAAGAAACATCAATCCCCCTTCTGTGCAAATTATCAGAAGGAAAAATAGAACAGCTTTAAACTACATGTGCTGTGGTTCCCACAATTCATTCAGAATCATTCAGGCTGTTTAACAGGATTCCTATATGATCACTCAGAGAAAATACTAAGCACATCAATTTCCACAGAAGTGTGTTATTTCAGCTTTTTTAATAAACACTTCTCTAACAGACAGACACACAAACACAAGCATGAATCCCTTCGCTTGGCACAAGTTACTTAAGCAGTTTTTGAGACTCAACTTCTTGCAGTTCTTTGAGCCAACAGCACCATACCAGATTAGCTTTATGAGTGCCAGTTATATTTTCAGAAAAGCAGGATAGGCTTCTTTATCCAAAATTTCTGAAATATGAAAACATTGAACCTAATGTGTATTTTATTATCATGTATTTTTTATTAATACACTGCTCTGAAGATGATAGCTCCCAACAACTGTTAAGCTGTTCAAGTTTTTTTCTGGTTTACATACACTTTTTTTGGCTATTTACTGGCTCGTCAGTCATATAAGGAAAGGCAGAATAATAGAAGAATTAAATAGAGGCCATTAACTTGCACCAAAATGAGCACTTAGTAAGAAGTAATAAGTGAAAGATGTTGGTTAACACCCTTTAGCATACACCAGCTAATCACTAGTGTTCCAGTGAATCTCAGACTGATTTGTCGATGACTCACAAGTGGAAACAAGATCATCTAACACCATCCTACAATCAGGTTTCATAATTCAACCAATTTTCTGAGACATCTGCTTTCTACTCATTATACCACCAGACGAAGTGCTCAAGTTTGGGGCTACATCTTAACATTCAGACTCCACAGGCTTCTTCAGCCAAAGATGCCTTTTGAAGGTTAATAACTAAGGTAGAAAGTTTTGAATCCTTTAAAAGAGTTTGATTTCAGAGAATGGACTCCAAGGAATTTCTGAAAATCTATGTTCCTTTGAAAAGACATAAACTAAAGCCATTTTTAACAATTCAGTTCCTTGTTTGGACTTGTCAATGTTAAGTTCACTTAAAGACAAGAAAAACAACAGGAAGAAACAAAAACCCAACATGAATGTGTGAGGCTTCTTCTGTGAAAGAGCTTAAAAACAAACAGAACATGGGCTTGTAGAACAAGTTGTTCATCATTTCTCATTTCCACATCACTTCCCTATAAAAATTCAGTATGTTCTTTATTCCTTTAGAGCAGTTCAGGTAATTGTTTCTCTCTTACCCTTTCTGCAATTTAGAAA
>WEIV01007426.1:4192-41008 GCA_013390005.1 Calyptomena viridis | reverse complement strand
TCTCATAGCCCCCCTTATTTTCTTTTCCGAAATGAAGGATTATCCAGGGTAAGGAAATGCAGGTAGATATTTGTACTGGCAAGACTAGAACAGGCATCTAAATGCAAAGACAAACTTTCAGAAAAAACTACCCTCTGTCATGCAATGCTAAAACCTTCCAGAATTGCTCCTCTGCTGTCAACTGATTGAGTTTGAAAAGCTGGAAAAATTTTCCCACTGAACAGGAAAAAAGAGTCCATATTTTTTCTCCTTATATTCCATCACAGCTTAATAATATGAAGCTTTCACATTTCATAAAACAATGCCATGTTCATCTAATGTAGGTAAAAGAAAGACCAGCATCTGAACAACCCAACTGTTCTCGCTTCTCTTTCCAAGGATCATAAATTTTATTTTTAAAGTACAGTCTTCAACTTTGAGCTCTGTTTTTCCCATGTTTTCACTTCCTAAAATAATAAATTACTGATTTAGTTCATGACAGACCAACATGGTAAGCAAATAGAATGAAAAGCTGACACCATAAACCACTTCTTTTTTTCACTCAAAAGCCTCAAGTACTCTTTTGACTACTTCATTTTTTCTTTTCTGGCTGCTTATGTCCTGAGCAATTGCTTTTATGAGCACAAAGTGCTGTGTTTAGTGGAAGTCTGGAGGGGTCTGCACAAGAACATTAAGCAGGGTTGTGACCCAAGAGACTAAAGCTTTGATCCAGTAATGAGATCATCAGATATACTCCCAGCAGTGTTACAATAAAACAGAACTAACTACAGCATCGAGAAATGCAGATCTAGAACAACCATATACACAAAGTAATTGGGGAACACAAGGGTAAAGAAATAATGGCTGAAAAAAAATACTTTCACTCCAAGGACTGAATGATTATTACAATTTCAACTTCAAAAAATACAAACGGCATAAGTAATTTGCATTACAGATATTATCTTGATATCTATGCAATATAAAATACAGATTAAAAGCAAAAATGTCACTTTCAAAATCCTGGCAGACTAGATTGAATCTAATTAGTTATGAAGTACCTTACTGAACTGTATCATGAAGGAAATGTATGTATAGGCTTTAACAGACAACACATTAGTTTCACTTTTAATTAGGAAAATTATCAGGCAGTAGGTAAATGCTGCTACACTTAATATTTCCACAGTAGGGAGATTTCAGGCCTTAAGGACAGAGAAAGGACTGACATTACAGTGAATTTTTACACTATGAAAATGAGAACTGTATTTTTATATAGAACAAAGTATTATCGACAGCTCTTACAAACAGCAACCAGCTGGTGATCAGTTATTGGAACTGTGATTATCCCAAGCCACGTCTTGTTTAAGGGAGACTCCTCACCTGTGTCACCTCATCAATTATCACTTAATAAGAAGTGCTACTCCTGCTTAAATGTTCAGCATGGACAGAGATAAATTCTGACATTAGCAGAATCAGATCTAATGCCTCAATAAAGGGCACAAGTCAATAACTGCCATGAGCCACATCCTACATTTAGCCAGTCCTTTAAAATTCCTAGGGGAGACATAGTCAAAACATTCAAGGGGTGTGGAGGGTGTTTAAAAGACATTTGGTTCTCGACATGCAAGTGACACTGAATCACTTGGGCTGCTTTAGATTTTAAAGCCGGTATCTGAATATTGCTGTTTCCCAATTGCTAGTCAGCAGTTCGGCATTTGATTTTATCTAAAAGCTATAAAGAATGAAGAATTCAATGCTCAATTACTCCAAAATCTTCCCACTGCACACTTTACTGTGTGCCAGACAACTCTTGTCAGATAGTCTTGTGTTTTACTTGTGCGTATTTCTATCATCTGTTTTATCCACAGACCGGATTTTTAAAGCTACTTTAATTAGTGTAGTTTAAGGAAGATTCATCAGTTCTTAAATTTATACCTGAAGCGCATCACGTGTCATCCAATACCAGTTATTGAGGCTTTTTAAAGAGCTGTAATTTATGTTTTATACTGTCTGAATTCAAAAGACTAAATATGTAAAGGTTATGTTAGAAACACTAATATTTATGAACACAGAAATGGATACCAGCTTGATGCACGTAATAAAAAGTAGTAACGCGTGAAATACAAGCAGTTAATGCAGATTGCTTCTTTTTATGGATGAAAAACATAAGAAAGTCACATACAACCATACATTTAGCAACACTCCAGAAAAGTTAAATTTGACATGTCTATGCTGCTCTGCACAAAAGATTGCTCATCAAGCACAGGGAGAATGGAAAGAATGTGAAATGTAGCCTGGCCACAAACCAAGCTACAACATCAGCTTGAACATACCCCAGTGTCCAGTACTCGGGCTGAAACAGCATCAGTCAACAATCCCAGCTGACATTATCACCAGCTTTGAAATCCTGGCCACTTGAATTATGGAAATATATTCAATTCCCAAGTGCTTCTTTTCCTAATTTTCACACACTGCAACTGTCATGTTGACCATACAGACGTGAACTATTGCAAGGAAACAATAGTTTATACTCATGCCAGTCCTCAGCTCCCTGGGGTTTGGAATGTCCAGGAGAGAACCAGCTACTGCTTGGATAATTCAGTAATAAACAAAGCTTTTCAAGTCATGTTTCCCAAAACCTTACATTAGTAATACTCAAGTGACCATGTTTTTAAAACGAAGTTCAATAGCACATAATCCTGCTATCATTGGCTGTCATCCTAGATATATGAATATAGCTATAAATTAACATGAAATCTTTATTACAAATGATTATTGCCAACACTTCAAGGGAAGACAATGAGAATATAATGATGTATGATTGTAACTTCTTTTTTCCTCAGTAGCTGTGTGATCAGACAACTTTTTCCTGCCATAGTTAGGATCCAGATTTAATTCTTCCTGTAAAAACATTTGCACTTGGCCCTTCTTCCTCCCAGAAATAATCTCAAATTACCACCTTTTAGTCTATTCTTTGCTGAATGTTCCCAGCCTATCAAGTGGAGGAGGAGGTAGAAGATCCCGGAAATCTTTCCTCCAGCATGACTATTTTAGCTATGGGGCCATCACATCATTTATTCATTTTGTCTTTTTAAGCATTTTGTACAAAAACAGAACAGCTCAGCTGAAGGCACAGAAATATATGCTTCACTACACATGTACAGGAAACTTCCTTTTTCAAAATTTACTCCTAATTCAACAGAATTAGCTGGAAACTATAAACACAAATGTAGATACAAATACTCACAAAAGTGCTCATGTTTTCCAACACCTATAATTGGACTTTGATTTCAGCTTTAATGTTCAAATCATATATGTGTCTAGCCTTCAGCAGTCAAAGTCTAAAGCTTTTATCAAGATAACCAAGTTGTGACTTCTGTACTATGACATCTGAGAAAAACATTATGTCTCATCCTTCTTGGAAGAAAAATGATTTACATTAACTCAGGTGTACAATAGTTATAAAAACACAGTCTAATACTGTTAAAGAAATACTTTGACATCCTGCTGATAAGATCATTCTACCCTTGCAGAATGTCAACAGCTAATCATATTCTTTCTCTGTACAGATATTGTACTGAAAAATTGACTTTGCCATCTGGCTTTCCAGAATTTTTATCAGGTCTTTTTAATTAGGTTCAAATCATTGATTTCCATTGTTTCCCAGCTTCTATCTTTTGCAGTACCTTTAAGACCGAATCCATTTCCAGTGAACTGCAGCGTTCTCAAGTGGAACCTAAAATGAATAGGATTTTCCCACAGGTTTTCACACTTTACATCTGCTAGCAAAAGTCCTGTCATGCTTGCTTAGTAGTGCATATAATTCAATTTTTGTTTTATTAAGATATGAGGATGACCAATCTATTAAAAAAAAAAAAAAAGTAAATCAAACAACCTTAAAAATTCCAAATGAAAAATGGGCCCAAGGCTTATAAATTAAAGACATCTGCAAGAAGGCTGGAAGGTTTGGTTGCTGTAATTATGATGAACTTATTGAAATCAAAGTGGTTGTAAAGACTTTCATAGGCCAGGACATATTTCTACATTAGATCACTTTTTCTGCTCTGTTGCAATGGTAAAAGAATTCAAGTAGCATTTCAAATTCAAATAAGGTTTATAATATCCAAATGTTGTTGTATATCTCATATACAGACACTCTACATCTCAGTTCTTGAAGCAGAAGACCCTGCAAGACTAATTGTTTTAAATCTTACACCAAATAATAATTAAATTATCGAGTAACTTTGGTAATGTTAATCTATGAGGAAGACACAGTCCTCTGCAAGAAAAGTCTTTAGGAATTTTCATTCAGAAGAAAAATTAAAGTCTCTAAATAAATTAAGACTTATCTTTAATATTATTTTCAAAGCATGCAAAATCCAGATCTGAACTTCCCCCAGAATTTAATAGGGGAAACTTGGATAGAGACTATTAGTTCTTGTTAAAAAAAAAAAATAAAAATACCCAAACCAACCAACCAACCAAAAAAAAAAACTACAACGAAGAACCAAAACCAAACATAAAGGAACCACAAGAAAACAAGCAAACACATACCCACAACAACTTGATTTTACAATATAAATACTGAACATCGAGGTTTACATTTTCTGACCCTTTAAATCATGAATTATATACAAATATCTATGCATCTTAAAAATAAAACACAGCAAATCCTTTCAAAAGGAGACTAAGCCTAGCAATTTGGGGTCTGCACAAAAAGATTCCAGTTAAAATGACAAGATACAGCAGTAAAACTCCAGATATCACTCACAATGCACTGCATTCACATTTAAGGTCCAAATAAATCCCAGACTTCCTGGGCTTTCTCACTGATGGCCAAATAAGCTTTTGGTATGGAAGCTGACAAGCTGCGTTTGCTTGGTACTAAAATAATAACGTTCCTGCAGGGCAGATTGTGGAGGGCAGTGTTTTAGTTTCTAATTGAGACATGAAGGATTTATCTCTAGAACAATATTACTTCCTTTTTTTCCCCCCTAGAAGACAGGGCAAACTATAATAGTGTCATATGTGCAGTGATAACAGTATATGTCTCTCTCTTGTTGCAGCAAATGCAACCAGAACTTTCAGGATGGTCACATAAGTCAGTTCAGGTACTGGAAGTACCAAGAGTACTTGGAAATTCAGCCTACAAAATAATTATCTCCAGAATGTCTCATATCAAACAGAACCTACCTCTCACTGAAGCAATTACAACCCTTGGAAAAATTTTACTCTAACAGTGTACTAACCACATATCTCCACTTAATAATGTATCAATAGCAGAGTTTACTTCAAAATAAATCAGAGGACAGACAGTGCAACCAACCTAAGGCATAAGGATCAAAATACGGTGATACTTTGCAATTAAAACCAGTCAACCAGCACACATGCCCATCCATGGGTGTGAAAGGGGAAGGAGAAGGTGCACAAAATGTTTTCTAAATTTTAATTGTAAGAAGCCCTTCCACCTAATTGAATTCCACACTCCTGGCACTATCATTGAGACATATTTCCTTGGAGATTAGAGCATGAAAATCATAAAGACAGACCAACAAATAAAATGATATTTCACTGGGTGTGGTGTGTCTCTTCAGGAGGCCTGTTGGTACAGGGCCAGGTCTGCTTGAGAATCCCAGTGTGGCTCCTTTCATGAAGTAGCACAAAATCATTGACTCACATTCAATTTGTGATTGAAAATATCCCCCAAATAACTTCCAGAAGAACTTCTGCTGGAGAACTCTTCATTTTGCTTCCTTGCAGTTCATCATCACTGTTTATGCAGAGGCCATTTCTATGCTTTTTATTCTTTCAGGCATTTACCTCAAGAATTAAATATTCCTTCTATCCCAACTGCAGTCCTTCTCAGATTACTGAAACCTGGCAAGCACATTATCTTTTCCATCATCCTGATCATTAATGAACAAATTTAGTAGAAACAGATCACAGGTCATATTCCTAAGGAAAATTTTTTGATACAAGGACAGTAAAAGAGAGATAAGTGCTTTTTGAGTGCTCTTTTCTAACTGTTTACACATAAACCTTGGGTTAATTTCCGTAGTCTACTCAGGAAAATGTTCTAAAACCCTCAAAAGATTTGTTTTTAGATCAAGATATGCATCCACTGCTTCTCTTCTATGCAAAGGCTTATTATCCTGCCACAGAAGAAAATTAGATCTGTTCTGGACAAACCCATGTTGATGGTTATTATCTTGTACGTTCTCACAAGTAGTATATTTGGATCACTGTTTTTCCCACAACTGAAATTAAGCTGCCTTACCTATAATTCTTCTGCTCTTATGATTTCAAAAATCACAGATGCCACTTTCAGTCTTCCCAGCCTCACGTGTCCTCTAAGATCATTGTGAAAGGTTGTGAGATGGATTCAGCCTGTTGAATTAACTTAGTGTGGTCCAACTGTCTCAAGAACATATAGCCCAACTCTTTTATGTTCTTCTCCTATTACAGAATATTTTGCCTTTTTGGCATTAAAATTAACTGCTTCATTTGAGAAATCACAGTTGGCCTTTTTAGTCAAGGAAAAACATATCACACTCTCATACTCTCTGAGATTTCTTGCTCAGTAACTTTTTATTTTCACTGGGTAGAGATGAAAAAAAAAATGTTTTCCCTTAGTGTTAGCAGACACAAATAATGTCTGAATACTTTTATATAGCTGCATCACATTTTATACATTCACCTTACTATTTCTGTACCCATGTACTCACCCTCCTCAGTTCTTCCGTACTACATTTTTAAGATGATTTAACAACTCCTGATTTATCCAAATTTGACTCCTGCTACAATTTCTGTCTCTCTCTCTTCCCCTTCCTCCACTAAAAGAATTAAAATAAAGAAAGCTATTGCTTCTTTGCAGTCTCTTTAACCTTATTTCACCCAGTCCAGGTTCACGTGAGGCACAACCCATGATTTACCTAAATTTATTGAAATCTATTGTTTTATTTCATTATCTTCTGTTCCTTCCTAAAGAGCACAAACTCTATAGTTTCATGACCCATCCTTCAGGGTTGTGTTCCACCAGCCTATTCTCCTACATGGTCTGTATTTTAACTATGTATGTTGTGGTAATTAAACTGAACGAGCAAACCTGCAGCTTAATGAATGTTCAAAAAAAGTCTCCACAATCTGGGCTTCCCTATTTGGGGCCTGTGTCAGATGTACATCATCAGAGGGGTTTCACTCTTTTTTGCCATACATTTACAAACATTTCAGTCCTGTCTGTGTTCTAGACATAAGAATGAGCTATTGAAAGAGAATATCACCTTTCTTGGGGTTTTGTTTTGTAAGCTATACTCCTGTCAAATTCAAATATTATTTAAGATTTATACTATTATTTATACTATTTATTCCTTCAAGTATCCACATGCCATTCCATCACAGACTTAACCCTGTGCTAAAACCTTCAGTTTCTCATTGTATATGCTTCTCAATTTCTTTCTCAAGTCTTTCATAGGAATCCAGATACACAAGATATTTAATAGAGTAATATTCTTCTGCTTGTTCCTCTTATGAAGCTACTATGAATAAAGTTCTCTAATTTATAATCCCTGTTCACTCAGTTCTTTTCACAGTTACAAGTGTTATTTCTTGCTCTAGAGGTTGCTCCACCACTCAGAAATACTTTAGTGATTTTTTTTTAAATTGATCAGAGACATTTTTGATGATTCATTGTTAAATGACTTTTACTGTACTTCATTCTGTGATAATACATTTGAAAATATGCCATTTCCTATCCTGTGAGGACCTACCTTGTAGGTTTTCTGCCCTCAGAGACAGCTGTACTGAAAATATAACACCAGTGCAGGCAGAAACCAGTTCCTTACAGAACTAAAATGCAGCCTAAGTCCACACATCAGACTCCATAAGTGATCTGGATCGATTAACTCAGGTACACAAATACTGTGACAGCCTCATGCTTTTACTGCAGAGGATGAAGAGTCCTACAGGAAGACTGCAGAATATTCTTGACACATTTAACTGGCTCTACAGACTGATAAAAGCCTAGCCACTGCCACACAGTTCACCTCTTCAGTTTCTTAAACGGATTTTCCACCTTCCAGTGAATCTCCCTACATTAGAGTCAAATAAGTAAACTCAGCCAAACAAAAGCCCTCAAGTATTTTACCCAGTTGAGAGGAATAACCCATGCTCTTCCACAATCACTTTTCTTCAAGGTGTTAGAATAAAGAGCCAAGCTCTCATCTGCTACAAAGCTTTCTGTGCTGTGGGGAAATCAATAACATGGGTGATGACTTCTCAATTGTGCCTTTAATCCATTTGCAGTCTTCCTGCACTTACCATAGTTTACTTTCTTCCCAGTTCAGTTTTCTTGATAGCTGTACCACTACCCAGATACAAGAATGAGAAACCTTACCCAAGATATTTTAAATAGTCCAAAATATTTAATTTTTACTCTGCAGAGTTTATTAACTATAGTTTAAGAACTATACACTATATAAATACACAAAAGGAAAAAAAAACTATTACACTTCCACATCTCTCTTCTCTCCCCTGAGGTGAAAACCACGCTGAGGATAAAAGAGGTAAAGAACAGAGCAGTAAGATAACTTACATAGTCATTTCTTCTCACTGCACCCCATGAGGGGGCTGCCCCCAGATCAGAACCCAGCCCAGCTGGACCCAGAGCTGAGCACAGCCCTGACTTTAACACCTCACAGGAACAGCTAATCATGGCTTGATTGGGAACCACAGTCCATTGGCTCCCCACAAGCACAACAGCTCTGCCCCAGAGACTACTCTATTTATGACAATATATTGAAAATTGATTATACACAGAATAGTTTACGAAAATGCATTTTGTGTAGAAGATAAATAATGCATTCTTCATTTATCAACTGCTGAGTTTTTCTGAAGATATTCAGTGTTTTCTAGTAATTTATTGAAACTTTTCCTTTTTTTTTTTTTTTTTTTCCACTAATGTTTTTTGGGTGTTTTTTTTTAATTCAGAGTTCTCAGCAATAAAACCCCCCAAATCCCAACAACACCTATTCGCTGTCTCTTAGCTTAACACACACCCACTTGCTGATTAAGTCTGTCTAACCCACATTGCCAAGAAAAAGTAAAAATACTAATAATTACACTAGTTAATGCTGTGCCTGCCTGGAAAAACTGTGTCCTGTGTGGCCACTTCTGGCAGCACGAATTGAACTCCAGCAGGACGTGCTGTGCCAGAAGTCCTGCATTGTAACACCATTCCCTCAGCCTGGCAAGTTTAAGTTATATATGTGGCAAGTCAAGGCGTCCATATGCTGTTAACCTTTTCAGACCACTGCAGAACAGATGGTCTTGGATTAGCTGTTGACGCGCTGTTAATGTAACTATCCATCAATGCCTTTAATTACAGTTTTCTTGTTTTCAAAACAGCCCATATTGATTTTTTTTTTAAAGCAGAACATAAAATAAACTGCTCTGTAAACACGGAATAGACTTATAAACACAAATAGACCCAGACAGTGTTGTTCTTTCTCGTTCTGTGAAAACTCCATGTGAATATGTGGCTGTACAATATTATCAAAAGTGTACTGTAAATATAGGGGATCCTAGTGCATGTCAAAGGTTCCTTTGGACCACCTCTACTGAGGACAACATTTTACTCACTCGTTCCCAGAATCTATTAATTATGCACCACGTTAAAATTTCTATTATGAAAAATCTTCCTGCTTAGAAAAATGTAATTAAAAAAATTGTATCGTTTTCTGCTTTGGGAAAGAATAGACATATTTACATAAATACCTTATGGATGAAAAATTACCTCTGCCTTCACATAGTTAGGATACTGGTTTGGTAAACTCTCTGAGGATACAACAGTGAAAGCTATTTCATTTTTATTTTAATTACAGTGAATTATTCAGAAAAAAAGTCTTCACATACCAAAATTTCTTCCTTCAGGAACCAGTTGATAGCCAATCCAATTTAATATAGTCCAAGCCATTTTATTAGCATGTTGTCTGTTCAGGCAATTCCATCAGTCAGATGTGCATTTTCCAGAGGTGAAATGATATTGTTTCTCTTGTGTTGGATACTACACTGCTCCTAGTTTTTGTGCAGGAAACAGCACAAAAATTATGAAGCCCTGTTTTAATTTTTTACTATTTTAATGCCACAAATCCAGATTTTTGAGACATTACATGGGTTTTTCTAATAAAGACAGTCTGGAATAAGATACCCATTAAAGCATAAAATAGTTACTGAAAAGGCAAACATCTTTGGGAAGATTTATATACACATATAAACTAACTGAACCTAAACCATTTTAATCTTATCTGCAAGGAAAGGTTATGTTTAGTGTAATAACTTTCTTTAATGTAAGATGGTTGAATTCCTATAAATAACAGTTTGTATTTTTAGAGAAGAAAAATCTGCAAGAACTCTTCACCACAAATTCACCTATAAACTCTTGAGACTTATCCGTGTTATAGGAGAAAGAGTTACCTTTGCAAGGTGAGCAACAACAAAAAGAAGTAATTTTAGGTTCTCTGCCATTTTCCTCCACTGCATTACCTGGAATGACAGCAATTTACAGCAAACATTAGGGTTTTACTGGTATACGAAATTGTGCAAAGTACTATATTGCACCAAGCCCATGATAAGCTCAGGCAACTCTGCTACAATGCATTTATCTTCTTAAGACCACATGATGCTAATCTCAAAATCATAAGCTAAAAATAATAGTGAAATAAAAACTAGTTTTCATGTCTTTCTTCCTACCATGGTCATTCCCCCAGTCTTCATTCCAAAAAGGAACTCTTTGGGGTTTTGGTCTTTTTTTTTTTGTTTTTTTATTTTATTTTATTTTTAAATCAAGAATTCAAATGAGATCTTATTTTTTCAAGAAGGAATGTTTGGAAGAAGGATACAAATCTCAACAGATTTTGGCTGTTTCTATACAGTATTAGAAATACCTTACATTTAGGTAATTAGAGATATTAAATAATCCTTAGCTTTGGATGCTTGTAAACTTCCATCCATCACTGCTGGAAGAACTAGAGGTGAACAAACATATTTCTTTCTTCACACTTCACCATTAAATTCTACTGGTAGTGCAAGGAACATAACAGGTTTGATGCATGTCCCTCACCACTTGAGAACTAATTATGATTTTCCAGAGACCTTTTTGCATAAATTTTTTTGTACCAATTTGAAACATTTTTATATTAAAAAAAAAACTCCAAACACATAATTGAAACCCTAATTCACTCAGAGAACACCATCAGTGTTTTATTTTCTTACACGTGGCAGCTTTTTCAGATTGGCTGGAAGGATTATTACTCAGGATGTCATAAACACCTATTAAAGTGTTACAGGTAACTGGTGTTACAACAAGTTTTAGTGCACCATTATAACTAACTGCAGATGAATTTTGCAATATAAGGTGAATTCTGAGCATGCAGCAACAGGAGTGGAAGCAACCTGTGATTTAAGGCTGTTTAGCATCGATTTAACTGCCTATTACTCAACAGATGAAGGGATGAAAGGATTAGAGTCAAAAGGGTAAAAAATAAAGGTTTCTCATTAATAAAGGCAATGAAGCTGCAAGGAAGGAGGAAGGGAAATAAGGGAAGAGAATGGGAGAAACTAGTCTTTGGTATTCCTCCTGAATTATTTAGAATGTCAAAATGGCAGGCAAACCTGTAGCTTCTCTGCCTCAGGGTTTTACCTTAGCAAGGCTCAGTGGAAGTAGAAGGGGGAAAAAGTCATGCAAACAATGGTATAACAGTTGAAAACACACCAAAAAAACCCCACCAGATTCTCTCTCAATAAATATACACTGTAGGTTTGTGTACATATACATATGTGGATATAATGTGTTCACACACACGCACTAATCATATGCCATAAAACACTGAACAAAACATGCAACTTTCTTATAATACATCAATCAGTGCCAAGTGTGGCATAGCACTATAAAAAAATTAAAAAACAATAAATGTTTAATAAGGATTTTGAAGCCATTGCAAATATAGATGGCCAAGACTTGGCCTAAGAGACTGTATCAATAATATATCAACCCATCCCAAGGTCTCTTTCTGCCATGGCCCCTGAACTTTTTCTTCAATGACTGCTCAAAATCAGTTGTAATTTATTCTGATACCTGTAACTTGCTCCACATTTTTGAGGCACTAAAGCTTTTCTTTGATTAGTGATTATAGTGCATCTTCCCCAGTTTTAAAGTAGTATTTTAAATGGTTGTTCACAGTGATGGCTCTGACAGACCAGAGTGTCGTTCACATAAAGGCCATTGGTTCCCTCCTGACCCCAGATAGTAAAGGCTGAACGTCAGTGCTGCCCAATGGTTATTTTGTACCCTGTGTGAAGTGAATTGACGTGTTTGGTCCAAAGCTTTAGTGGATAAATATCCACACCACAAACTATCAACAGAATTGGTGTTACTAATGTAATTCTCAGCAGAAGGTCAAGGGGTGAGCTGGCAGAGAGACTAAATTGTGTTTGCAAGCCTAGAAGAAAAGATAAAAACAGAATAATTAGGTGGCTTAGAAAAAGAAACACCCCTTTCCTGTAGCTCTTTCAGAGCTGCTGGTCCAAGATTCTTAACAATCTAAAATCACTGTCCAAAAGAATATAGCAGTGGGAGGACTTCTAAGATAACTAATGGCTGATACACTGTGAGATTTATTGGCAGCTGTGAAATGTAAAGATCCAAGACTGTTACAAACTCCTCAATCAGTCTATTCTTTATAAAATCAAATTAATTGAAATTAGTAAATGAGCTGATCTGGTCTTTCCATTATACAACCTTCTGATAGCACAAGTTTATCCTTTGCTGTGTAATGTCCAAATAATTGTACACACTCCAGTGACACCATTCCCACTGAACTTTTTTTTTTCAGTATTTTTCTTTAGACTTTTTTTGGATGTTTTTCTTTAGAATTAGCAAAATTTGAGATGACAAGACTTGTTGGGAACCATATGTAGCCACTTTTTGAACAGCTGAGAGTTTTCTTCTGTTCCTCTTTCTGCCTTTTGAATGCCGTGGTGTAAAATTTATCAATCCCAGATCCATTTCAAAGTTTTGTTGGTTTCCAAAGAAGATCTGTACTGTTTGCACAATATCTTTTCGAGGAAGGACTGCACCATAGTAGCATTAGTATAAAATGAACACTGAATTTTTAAGAGAGCATTTTATTCTACAATTTACTGCTGTGCACAGCTCATCCACAAGATATGCAATTTCTTGTGTATAAATTTTTTTCTGGACAAAAGTTCAAAGAATCACAGTGATATATACTGTTCCTATCCATTTATACAAATAAACAAAGATGTTTCTTGTTCTTTAGTACCAAACACTAGTTTTGTGTAAGTCAGAGGATAACTGATGGCAGTGAGACCACAGGTCCCTAAGAACAACATTCTGCTGAGTTTTCACATTCTGACAACTCAGGTCCCTTCTTTTAGAAGTTAATTCTGCACAAATGAGAGCTCCTCTGTTAAAAGCCTCTTTGACATAAATGGAAACTAAAGACCAAGGAAAATTAACAGTAGGTGAATACAGTTTAATACAAACTCTGTCTCTGGGGATATTTCTGCTTAGGGTGCAATGAGCTATGCCTTATGCAGGCCAGCCTGGGATGGAATGGATGCTTGTTATGCTTGTCCATATTTCCTCTGGAACTGGGATAATCTAAGTGTCCCACACCAAGAAACATCTCTTTCAACTATGGCACTGTGCTTGTTCTCCTAAATACAGTTGAAGTATCCACCTAAAACATCTACTCCAGTCTGCACGGAATTCTGTTTTAAAAAGCAGGTAGGCAGGAAAAGATACAAACTCCTCTTCATGCCACGTGGCAAAATGTAAAACAAAGCACAAATATATTATTTTTCAGGAGAAGGTACTTATCTTAAAAAGAGGAGCAGATCCTAATGTGAGTGAGCTCAAAAAATGAGCGAAGTCAACCAGCACAACCTGGTTAAGCAGTGTCTCCCTGCCAGGGCAATGCCCTTTCCTCCTCCCTGGGCCCTGCTGGGTCTCTGAACTGCCACCGAATCTCCAGTGGATTCCAAATTTCCGAGTGCAACAGGAGCCTGTGACCAAGTGTTTGTGCTGCAGAGCTGCTGCATCCCCAGCTGAGCCACAGGTCCCCTTCAGGGTTGTGTCTTTAATAAACCAGATGATACCTCAGCTCTAGAGCTGCACCATTCCTCACACACTTAGTGCAGCAAAGCGACGCCAGCATTGCTTCCAGCGATCGCAAATATCTTGACAACCATAAGCACTAATATTGAATAGAATTAATTAAATAATGGCTAAGCTCTTCCACTCAAGTCATTACAGCCTATAAAAGAGAGTTATTCAGGTTGTTTACTGACTCTGACAGAAATACAAAGATAAATAGACATATTAAAATGTATAATCAAGCTCTCTTTTGTAGGGACTAAGTTTATTTTAACAGTGTCAATAAATGTCTGCTTATATGGGTTTAGTGGTAACGAATGGTCACCAGGAGGTACATTTTAGAAACAGGAAGCAGAGAAAACCTCTATAAACACAAATGGGAAGATTAAATGTAGAGTGAAAATTAAATCTGTTAGGAATTTCCCTTGAATTTCTATAATTGAGTAATTTTAGGAAAAGCACCACTTTCAATTTTGTCATGGGATAGAAATCCAGTTTATAAAAAGATTTGAAAAGTAACCAATTTACTTAGTAAAAATATAGGACACGTGAGTGACAGCATTATTGAGTTATTAAAATTTAATTTTAAAATATAATTTATAGGATGAAAACTGCTTTTTCTTAATCATGCTCACTGCCACGGAACAGCTTTAGTAAAGTATATTATTATATAATTTTACTTTCCTGCTAAGAAATTAATTCTGAGTATGAAAAATTGCTTGAGATATTATACTTCTATCTCATTTTCCATATGCATATTTATATATACATATTAAAATAATATTTTTATATACATATCTTTTTTTCCTTTCAGAGCCTGGCCAGAGACTTTTTATGGGGGTACAGTAGAAGGGAGTGATGTTCACAGCCTGCTTGCATTTCCATCTTACAAACTGTCATCTCTCTGCATTATTCCAGTGGCTGTCTTTGACACTGTCTTCCTGCTGGAAGGTAACTGCCAAAAAAAGAGTTGGAATGAAAAGGTTTCCAAGCTGCCTATCTAATACCTCCTCAGCTGCCAGAAAGCAGCATCCAGTGTCCCTCCATTTTCCACAAACTCCAATCCCTTCCCATCACCAAGGAGGACGTAGGACAGCACAGGTAAGACATGTTAACTTAGTGATAGGCAGAGGAGAAAATGAAAATATGCAAATTAAGCCATCCTTCCATAGGTACCCTAAAATCACATTGTTTGTTAATATCGATCTTTGCTAGGAAGAGACTGGTTTAAATCTGAATCCACAGTCATATAACTCAATTAAGGTGAAGATGAATGAGACAGACCCCTTCATTGTGATCATTTCTCCTTAACAAGGACATTGTTCCTTCAGTCTCAATGAAAATCTGGTTTTAACACTGGTGCTTAATTTATTGTCAAATTAAGCAGGTATGATTTTTAAATAAAAAAAAGGATGAAAAAAGGGATGAAAACATGTCATTTAAATCCAGCAGCTCTGTTCTCTTATTAAGGTTGGTCTCTCTACGCTTTAAAATAAAAGTCAGGGCATAGTCAGACCTGACAACTAACATTATCTGACCTCTATATTTGTTTATGAATATATGACAGATTTATTTTAAAGAGATAGGCTAGGATGTTTCAGATAAGTCACTCTGAATCAACTCCACACCATGATTAAATATTACTGATAAGTGTCAACTATTACAGTAACCTCACTAAGAGAAGGCATAAATAAATTTCTCCCTCTGAAGTGAAATAGCTTGGACTTTTTTAAAAGTCTCATGCACAAGTACAGAGGCAAGTGTTTGAGATATATGAATATCACAGGATTCTTACAATACAATTCTACTATCTCCTTAATTGTCATGGAAAATGCAGTGAGATTAACATTGATATGAGCATTACTAAAATTCTGATTACTAATATTCTCAGGAATGGTGTTAATTTTGCATGCTAATGAGTAGATAAAGAGAATTCAGATCCCTGAGGGAGAATAAGAGGTTGACTGAGGTGTGATATGCCCCTCAGTCTGCAGTGAAATGTGACTGTGGATGTGCTGTGTTTCCACAAGCTGCCAGACACACTAACTTGCTTTGTGCTTCAGGTAGAGCTGGTTTTTTCATTGTTAATATTATCAGATTTATATGTAGAATGAAGACCACTGTGAGGAGTCGTCCTTAGGAGTGTAATGCTTAATTCATATAAATAGCACTTTCATTAGGGTATTACAGTAAGGGGGTGTAATTATAGGTGGGATAATTAACATGGAACATGCAAATCTTTACTTTCAGGGAATGCTCAATATAGGAATAAGGAATGTTGCCTGACTACAATAAAACCTTGGTGTTCTCTTTTAATCCTCTTCACTGAAAAAGGAATTTATTCCTTAAGGTATTTCAAATCAAACTGTAAATAATGCAGTGAAAAAAACAAACAAACAAAAACCCACCACCAAAACACCACCACAAACACATAGGGAAGAAATACAAATATGAAACAAGCAACCTGGCAAACCATATCATTCCTTAAGCAGAGAAGAAAAACAAAGACTGCCACTAATTTTCTCTTTAATAAACAAAGTCTATTAATAAACTTATTGATAGACAGATATTCCAGATATTCTGGCAACAGATTGTCAAAAGCATGTCATCAGACCACATAAATAACCCCCACTCATTTACAAGCTGTCTACAAAGTTAATCCAAGAACCTGTAAACTATCCCAGGTTGGGAGTATGAATATCTTAGTGATGAAGTAAATTCAGAATGTTTTAAATATTATCATTTGCATTTTTAAACACACAGGATTGTTAAATATGTGAAGACCTAAATTTAAATTCAATATTAAGACCTGTCTCTATTAAAAGCAAGTATGTACACAGTTCCCCAATGAAAAAGTACAGTTACCTATCCAATAACAAGTGTCACTTTGTGTGCTGCTTTTGGAGCAGTAATGGGCATCTGCTCCTCCACGCCCACTGTTGCAGGGCTTGGTGTTAGTTTAATGGTTGAATTTCACCTGGGATTTTTCAGGGGAAGATTTTGCACTGGTTACTTACCTCCAGACTGAAGATTTAGGTAAATCTTTTGTGAGAGCTTGTTCATCACCAGGTTCCACATTGAGCAAGCCACTACATAAGATCAAGTTAAAAACTTGTAATTATCTAAGGAGTCTAATTCTGTTCCTTCTGTTCCTCCTAAATTCTTCCTCTGTTCCAGCAGTCATTAGGAAAAAGGGGAAGGCCCTTGTTAAGCAAACCATGTACTGCTGCACCAGTAATTGCTTTTTGGTTGTAGCAGCTGTTCAGTCGTGTTACAGCTGCAAGAAAAGACACCTCCTTAATAATTCTGTGGGAATTCTCAAACCTGAGATGAACACAATCCTGGGCATCCTGCTCTGTCTAACTCTGCTCAAACTGGAGTTTGGAGCAGATATTCTCAAGAGGTTCTTGAGAATGTTGTTTTCTTTGTGGGTATTTTACTTTAATTTATGTTTATTACTAGAAAGCCCGAGATGGAAAAATAAATTTGTATGTAAGTGAAAAAATATCTTTCTCCACCCTTTTGCTTCCAGATGGCTGAGCACTAGACCAAGTGGAACAGAAGGCATGTGGTTACTGTGGACAGGAACCAGCTGGATTCTTCCCTTTAGATGATGTTTCTCTAGTTGACTAGGTTCTCTTGATCCCTACTCATATGATACTGCTTTATGTAAGAGGATACTATTGCCTCAAAACTAGCACAAAGGATCCATTTGAGACACCAGCTGCATTAAGAAAGACTACCTGGTAGAAAAAGCAGGAAGAAGATATTTTGCTTAGAAGAATTTGGCCTCAAAAGAGAGATTGGAAAATATTTGTGAGAGAGGTTCTGGTAGGGGGTGGGTATCGGATACAAGGAGGGCACCTGATAAGACAGAGACAAAAAAAGAGAAAAAAAGGAAGATGTATTATATATTCGCTGCAGGATCCACATATTACATCAAGAAATACACAGGACATTCTCCCATTTCTAAAATTCCAAGAGTTAATGTAAATGGACAAATATATAATAGAATAGGACATAAAATGTCCTAAGCAATGCATCTGCTCTATATTGAATTGAAATATGTCGATGCACAGGCTTACGTATCCCTTAGGCCAAAGACTCTTTCAAACAGAATTTTTGGTAGCTAAAGCAACATTTGCCTAAAGCACCTGTCAAGTATCTATTGAGAACTAAGTCATGTGATTTCTAAGTATATATCATCTTGGGCTACTGTCAAGATCTGGTGGTGACCCGATGTTGAATACTGCAGCAGAAGTGTATTCTAATTTTGTCCAAGAAAAAGATGCTTTTCTCAGAAGACCTTGGCTGTGATTAAAGGAAAGGCAAAGCCAAACCCTAACACGGAAGTAGACAGACTTTCCATACAGTATCTACACCTCAAGTATTCTAACTTTTCATAGCACCATCTTGACCCTCCTCCACTCTGTCTTCTTATCAGTATCAGCCAATTTTCCAGAGTAAGGCCACAGTTTCTGTCTTAGGTGGTTTAATTTTCCCTCTCCAGTCATAATCAGGCAGCATTTTCCTGTTAGGTATAGTATGAGTGGCCCAACCTGCCAGCTGCAGTATAGCCAGAGTCTTCTGGCAAGAAACAATTGTCCTGTTTTCCATGCCTTCCTTCCCTCCACTGTTCAGAGTCCTATTTGGCACAGCAAAGCCAACAGATGTACTTCATTGTTAAAAAGACATGAAGCATCAGTGCTTTGCAGACCTCAGTGTGTGGGTCTCCCAGCTGCAAATGATGCCACTCACCTTATTATGCAAAGTGCTTATATGGAGCTATTATTGCTTGGCATCTCTGTCCTAGTGAGGTGGTCCAGGCAATTAACAGGCACAGTGTCAGATGAAAATGGACACGACTGCAGGCAGCCAAGACTCCCTGCATTCTCATAAAGCTCTTTTTTTTTTTTTTTAATTAAATCAAAGCTGGATTCCTATGTCAAAAGCAGGAAACTGACTGTCTTTAATTTAGGCATCTAGTGGTAGTTAGTCACAATAATAATCACCTGTTAATTTTTATTGTAGATATAGAAAATACTGAAATTTAACAGATTTATAATGTCAAAAAAGAGGTATTGTAAATGTATATTGGTTTATAGAGTCCCATGTTAAAACCAGCTAAAAGAATGCAGTTGTGTTTCAGGTTAAAACACTGATAAGAACTAAAAGGGATGAGGATGGATGGATGAGATATTAATAAGGAGTCCTTGGACTGCACTACTACCATGTACTTTACTTTTGCAACTATAAAGGACATCCTTGCTAACCATGATTAAGAATGGTAAGAATTTCAGTGACCTTGTTCAACATCACAGTTGTGCATATCCCAAAACTCCTTTCCTGCCCAATGGAGTTCCAGCATTAGACGAGTCAAGTACTGAGGAACATGCCCACAAGGATTAGCTGAGCTGAGAAAGGAATCCTTTCTGCATTTTGTCTGATATTTCTGTTTGGTTTCCAGATTCCAAATTAAAAAAAATATTTTTAAAACATGCAAACTGAACATTCATTAGAATGGAATCTACGCAAAGCAGATTCCAGAATAATTTGAAGAAAAAAATCAAGAAAAAAATTAAACAAAAAGACACTGCACAGAAGTGAAACAATTATATTAGCAAGGCTGCCCCAAAGTGCAGTTTTATATCCCAGTCTAAGCAAGACATGCAGTGTGCTGTTTCTTCTCTGGTACATCAATGTAAGCATAATTTCACTGAAATCGGTTTAAAAGCCTCGATTTCCAAAGGAAATGTTTATGCATTTTCATAAATGGTTGCTTTGCACAGGAAGACTTCTTATTATAAACAAACAAAAAAACCAGATAGTAGAAATTACTTGGAGTAAAATTCAACCTAAGAACCAAGACTAGCCTAACAGCAATCAATTTTTTTATTTAAGGATGCTATTTTCCTTCTGGTACAAGAAAAAAAAAATAAAAAGAGTGACTAGAAAGGTGGGTATAGCAAATAATTGAAAAAATGCTCTCTTGATTTGCCAGAAGAATTTGTTTTTGAAAAAGCAATTCTAAAGTACTTCCTCTGTGCTTCCTTTAGTGATGTTATATGGCAAATGAAAAAATTTAAGACAAACTTGACACTTCTGTCAAAATTAGCACATTGTTCCTCTGTTATTTGTGTTTTGCACAAAGGCAGGAGTTGGGATCTACTGTATGAAGAGGAAACGTTCAGCTGCAGATTTATAAGATGTATTTCAAAAAAACTCCAGGGAATCCAACAAAACTTAGTTCACTTTTCAGCAAAGTGGTTTAATTTCTGAATATTAAGGCCAAACTCACTGGTCATTTCAAAACTATCTGGAACACACAAAATGCCACCTACATACACGTATATGGCAGCTACACAATATAGTCCGTTCTTCCCAAATAGTGACCTTTCCGATTTGTTTTTGTCCTGACAAACTAGTAGAGATGTTGTTCAGTGAAGAAGCAGATAGCAGGGCAAACTGAGTGTTCAGGAAACTTCTCACTCGGACCATTCTCACACTCCCATGGCCAGGGACTGTTGCTGGCACCAAAGTCCCTTCACAGCAGCAGCTCCAGAGACCCAACAGGTCCCCACTTGGGTCCCTGCACACCCTCCACACAGGAACACCAGGTTTCCTTAGTGCCCACAATACCTGGGGAGGAGGAAGGGAAAGACATGGTACCAAACTGCTGCTGGTAAACACACACTGATGGAAAGCCAAGTCTGGACACTTTGCATCAGTAAAATGAACAGGAAGTAACCCAAGTCTGAACTGCATGAGCCAGGAGAATGAGATAATCTCCCACGCCAAAATACAAAATACTGCAGCTTACAGTTTCATCTTGTAGGATCCTACAGTACTTAGAAAGTAAGTGGAGACTATATATTTATATTATTACACAAGCCATGTTAATGGAGAAAGCATCTATACTTACAACTCCCAAAATAAAAAACGAACAAGCATATAAAAATCCAGGAAATAAAAACCTTCTCTCTGGCACCATTGTCACCCTGTAAGACCTTGAAGTTTTGGACAATTGTTGCATTAAAGCCTCCCTGCCCTCCTGATCAGCCTGCAAGCTCTCTCAGTAAGCTTCCTCTCATTTGCTCAGGACCAGCTTTCTCTGGCCCATTCCAATACCTCCCTAGCTCAGAGAACTGTTTTTTTCATCTGTTTTCTCACTAGGCAATTTCCATTGCTCTAATTTAGAAGCAGACAACCTGAGAGCATCAGTTTCCTTTAGTTTAACCAGTCTATTTAGCATAGTCAGTGCTTTACTGAGAAAAAATCATATCATGTTATCTCTTCTTAGATTACTTGTGTCTGTTCTTCCATAGAGTGTGTGATCTATGGCACAGTCCCAGCCAGAAAGTGGCAGATTAAATACAGACTGAGTAAGAGTGGTACATGAAATTGATAAAATAAGTCTGGATTTATAAATTATACATACATTCCCCAAATTGTCATATCTCCCAATCTTCTCTCTGCTGTTTGCCAGGTTTTCTTCCACCAGTCACTGTCACATCACAGCTTCTCTTTTCTTTTTTATGTCCTGATTAACAGGACATCTATATTCTCCCTTGAGCTCTCTTCCTCCCAGCAAGATTGTTTTCCATATCCCTACAGAGGGGCCAAGAAAACATTTGTGAGCCTGAGATGCTCCTTTTTCAAGATATATGATGTGATCTAATAAAAGATAATTCTTTTTCTTATAAACGAATCTCCATGAGTACAATTCAAATGCTTCAATATAGGTTCAGAAAAAAATCTATATCAAAACAATTTATTCTTAGATTACTTAAAAAAAAAATCAAATATAGGTCTTTTTTCCTATATGTTAGGGGATTCTATTAATCTGTTGGGAGGAAAGGTTTGGCTTCTCAAATATTGATAAAGACCAGAGATTTTGCAATAGCAAAAACCAACCAAATACGGGGTTGTTGGATTTTTCTGGCAGTAATAATTCTTTAGTGATGTTCAGGACTCTTTTGAAAACCACTGCTCATACACTCCATTTGCACCTCCTGCTCTATTTTAAAATTTAGACACCAGAATAACTAATCCAGAATAACAAATACAGAACCAAACGGTAGTTCAGAGGGTTTGGAGGCATTTGGGTGGGTTTTTTCCAAAAACTTTACCAAGCTTTATGTCTTTAGCTTCCTTACTTAGCTCTCCAAACTCAGAAATTGCATAGAGGATGTGGCAGGTGTTGCAACATGGCTCAGTAGAGAGTCCACAGCTGTAGAGCACTGGCAAACATATAGTTTTATGTGCCAAAAAATACCAAAGTACCAAATTTTTAACAAGAAGTAAACGCCACTGAAGTATCAAATTTCGCTAAGAGAAAAATGTATGATTCTAGAAAATGGTCCATTAACACTGAATTTCATTCAATGCTCAGGTAGAACCACTGTTTTTTCTATCCCACAGTCAAGTCTGCCATCTTATTTTTCTGTCATTCTCTGTAGTAATTTTCCTGGAATTCAATGAGGTCATACGGAAACATAATACTCAATATTATTGCATACCTGTTGCAAGTTCTCTTCATACCTTGCACCCAGCTTCACAATTTTATTCACAGTCAAGGGAAGATGCACACAGGTCTTTTTGGAGTTTTATTCTCTAGTGACTTCTATAAAATTCCATTTTGAATAAGTGTCATTTTGTTTTCCAGAGTGTGAATTTTTATGATGTGGATATTGCACAAACAAGTAACTTGCAGCAGCTACATAAGAATCACTTTACTTGATGGGTTGATAGAATAAGCAACCTCTTGAAAACAGAACTGTCTTGCAGTTTTATTCTTTAATTGCACACTGTGTGTTACTTTTGAGTTTTTCTTTTTTATAATGAGCCTTTGTTATACCTGTTACACTTTTAGCCCTAAACTGATGAGAATACACAATATATAAATAGACAATATATAAAATACACAATATGTAAAACAAAGTGTAGGAAATATCAAATAATGTGATTGGGTTAGGCATGTCTTACTGAAAGAGTTTGGAGAGTTTACTGGTTCAAGGAAAGTGATTTGCTCTGCCTGTCTTATGGTAATATGAAATTTGCAGGTAAAAGGCAACATCTCTGCACAGACTATACACATACACAACCAGATTAACCCTGGAGTTCAACTTATTTTTTCTTGCACAAAACTAATACACAACACAGAAAGAAAGGCAAGTCCTTGACTATTACAGGGCACAATTCTCAGATGTTTTCTCTCCTACCACTTCATAATTTCCAGAGGAATGTGTCTTACTCTTAAACACCAAGTTTGTGTGACAGACATTTAGCTTGTTCCTGTCTTTTCCTTGTCAGAAGAGCAGTAAATGTGTTAAATCCTCTGCTTAAGATGGAGCTGTAAAGTTTCCATTGTATAACTTATTGAGCATAAGGGATACAACAGTCCAACCTCTGAATGTCACATTTTATTAAAAAAATGTCCCTTTTTACTAGCTGGTCTAAAAGCACAGCAGTTCTGCAGCAAGGACTGGTAAAAGTTCTTCATTTCAAAAGGACATGAGACTTTTTCTCGATGTTTCACTTGTGATATGAAAACTTTGTTAAATTTAATAATAACTATGTGTTGATTACAATTTCATGTGTCCATGCTGAAATTGAATCTATATTGCATGGTTGGAAGTCAAAAAATATTTGGGTTTAGTATCTAGAGGATAAAAACTCAGTGACTAAAAAACCACCAATAATTTTCAAAAAAGAAAAGGATGAGACTATCAGCAGTAGCTTGAGATATGCTATGCTTTTGTAAGAAAATGCTTATGTGATGTTAGCAAAAGGCACATTTATCACCTGATTGCCTAAGAAACTACAGTTACTGGAACTCTTTTATTTTAAAGAGAAAGGGTGTAATTCTGTAAGCGTTTGGAGAATGTATTTAGCCATTAAAGATTATTTTTGGTACCTGTGAATGTTAAGTTTTGAACTTGTTTTAGACTTTGGACATTTAATGATTTTCAGTCATTAGGTGTTGCTCTTCTAAAAGCTGTTCACCTCAGCGTGGCTTTTAGATTTATGAATCTTAGCAAAGTAGACCTTATCATTTCCATGGTTCATCTGTTTCCCTGCACTACTCTCATGCTAAATCAATCTCCAGATTCATAAAACAAGTCTGTAAATATTAATGCCTACTGAAACAGTCTTGTCTTGGATAAGCTATCATAGCAGAAGAAAACTGGGGAAGCAACATCTTTTTGAAAGTCCTTACCAGCAAAATTCAACTCATAAGCAAGGAAAGAGAAGAAATGTAAAATAATATGGAAAAAGAATGGAGTTCATAAGGTGATTGGAGAAAAACAAGCAAGGAGGAAGGTCAAAAGTAAGGAAAAGTGCAATATGTCAAGAAGACTTCAAAGGAGAGAACAGAGTCAAGGAAGGAAGACAGAAAAGAAAGTGTACAGCAGTTAAAGAAAAGGAAATGAATAACAGAAAGAGTTAGGAAAGGAGAATGAATACCAGTGAAGTCATATTCCTTTTTTTTTTTTTTTAAAGTTTCTGAAAGACCATCATGACGAAGTATGGAATTAAATGAATGAATAAGTATATAAAAGGGATAAGATATCAGTACAGGTCAGGGGCACATATAATCAGATTGACCAAGAGCAACAGGACGCCTGGGGCTGGTTTCTAATTCCATCACACTGAGACAGCAGCACATATTGCCCTGGATTTCTCCTTGCAAAAAAAAAAAAAAAAATACTGCCAGTTTCTCGGTTTCAATCTTTGACATGTATTATCCCATAAAGTAATGATGACTGGCATCAGTTTTCCTTGGTTTCTTAGGTACTGATTTATTTTGATTCCTTGTTGGGTTTTGTTTTGTTAATTTGTTCGGTTTTTAATTTTCAGATTTCTGTTGAATTAATCTTTCTTTAGTCTGTCATGTCTCACAAGTGGTTTTTGTAAGCAAATTCATTCACCTGGCAGATTTTTTTTGCTTTCATGGCTTTCTTGCATTTTCTCAAAGAACAGAAGGAAAAATTAAAGGAGCACTGAGTACAGGCAGGAAAACTGGACACTTGCCTTTGCAGTGATTTTTTTTTTTTAAATTGGCAATCAAGAGGAATTAAAACAAGAGTGGAAAACAAGAACTTCTGCCAAGACAGAGAGAGCAAGAGCATGTATTCCTTCTTCCAGTTTCTGACATGATATCTTCAAATACCTTTAGGTTACAACATGTCAGCTTGTGTTTCAGCACAAGATATGACATAATGCAACGTGACATACCAATTGTTTTTTGACAGAAATGTAAAGAAAGAGAGTGTTTCTGCTCTGCTGGTAAAGAAATTATTTTAAGTAGAAAACCAGCCAGATTTCTCCTAAACATTAATGCATCAAAGTGTGATGGCCTTGAGAGCTTCCCCTTCCCCAGAACTCCTGCTGCCAGGACTCAGGGACAGCTCAGCCATGGCACAGCTGTGGGCTGTGCCCATCCCCAGCCACCTCTGTCCCCCTTGCTCTGGGAACTGCTTTTAAGTTGACACTCGTGCTTGGCTGAACTGCAGCACCAGCTGTGTCACAGATGGGGCTGTGCACGACCGTGGGTCCCACTGACCCAGAGCAGCACCAAGACATGGACTGACTTCCCAGACTCACCTCGTCCTTGTCTCAGCACTGCACACGTGGCTGGGCTGTTCACCCTGACCCTTGGTGAACGTCACTGGGGCTGACCCTGAGCTGGGCCCCACGGGGTGTTGGTCACACGTGCTGCCACCCCCAGGCACAGCAGCTGTGGGATGAGGTCCCACCCGTGTTACCACACTCAGTCTCTCGCCTTTACCATGCTCAGCTCCTCTCCCTTAGGGAGCCCCTGCCGTGCTGTGCCCTAGCACAAAATAAAGAGTATTAACAACCCTGACCTGTGCAACTCTACGGGCCCTCCTGGTACCTTGCAGTCCCGGTGTATTTCAGTTGTAAACCTTTAATGTCAAAACACATTTGTAGGGCCCTGGGTGAGTGGGTGACCTTTAATTTTAGACATGTATTATGTGTTCACAGTGATTAAATGAGGAATCAAGTTCAGCTTTTAACAGCTGGAAATTTCATGCAATCAGTTTGAGTATTATAATTTTGGAGCTTTTTAGCAGCAACACTCCCAGAGATCTAAAGATTTTCGCTTTGTTTTCCACTTTTATTAACTATTCTCTCTTCACCAGGTCTAGCTATTTTCTTGGGGGCACAAACTCTGGCTAAAGAAACGAGTATTGTAATGCAATAATTGGAAGATGTCATCACCTTCAATCGAATCTATGACTGATTTCCAGGTGAAAAACACACCACCAAAAGAAGGGAGGAATTCACCAGACCAGCATTACTTCAGTGTACTGAACTGGTAGGCCAGGAATATTTATGTGGATGTATGAACCTAGAACAGACAAGTCTCCCACAACACCCAGCAAAAACAATCCATGTGGCACATCCCAACTTAGTGCACTAATGTGAACTAAGACATGCTCTAGAACCCACCAGCTCACTCCAGGCTGTGCCAGTATTTATTTATTTATTTATTTACAGGAGTATGAGTCCACTGGCTCTTCAGGTGAGAAAAAAAGAAGACAAATGGCCTTTTGAAAATTAGGTTGTTTCATCTAGATTTTTCAAGTGTTATTCAGTAAATCCCCCTGTTAAATAAAGCCCAAGGTACCCTCATGCATATCTTCAGGGTATATTTCCCAAAGAAAACTAATCAAAATTTAAAAGAATAGAGCAGGTGTAATAAAGGAACCTAAAGGAAAGAATTCAACTCCTACTATTGATGACATCACAAAAATGCAAAGGAAACAAACACCTTTTTAAATATTCCAATTAATGTTTTTGGTAACATGGCTCCTCTACTCTGAAAGCTTTAAGCTGGTGATATTTCCAGCCCTTTTGCAATATAGTTTGGATGCTGGATTTGTGGAAGGCATAGGAAAGGAACTCAAAGCAGTAGTTTTTTTCATACTCTTCCCTGGTAGGTAGTGAGGGAATGGGAGTAGAGTGGCAATAATCCTCTGTGTAGTTACTGAGCTCATTCTGCTCTCTGTGCTCAGGTACAGAACTGCTAAGGAATTTTGATAAAGAAAAATAGCTTTTGTCTTAACTGACTCTTGAAATTCTTTCAACTGGGGAATTGCAACAGTGCTATTAAAAAACAGTTTTATTGACATGACACGTTTCCTAGGAGAGGCCATTAATCATTTTGTGTTATCATATCAATGGTGTATTTAACATTTGAAATTTAAGCAAAATCCTAATGATACAACTATGAGGAGGGAAAATATAATATTGCATCTACCTAAAGTGCTGCTTCTGCTGTGACTGAGCAGCACATTCAGACTAAAACTTATCATCTGGATTCCTGCTGCTTAGTGTGGAGTTTTATTCCTTACTGTTCATGTAAGAGGAAGGAGGTGAGCAATGTCATTCTTGTACCCTACCTGCTCAGAAGAACTGCCTGCATATAGAATCCTGCCGTGTCCTGGAGTTTTCTTTCAAAATATATGCATAAATATATCTTTAATCATAATACTGGGCATCTGTTTCAGCCCCAAGCAACACTGATTACTATGGTTCTATACTAAAATAACTTACTGAGATAGAGTCTATGGGTTTTACTCCTGTTTTCCAGATAATAACCTGTCTTCATTTACATGTCACTGGAAGAGGATTCATTTTAACTTTACAATGTATAGAGATTTCAAACCTCTTTAAAAGCAATCCATTAATGTGTGACTATCTTAATTAGTATCTATGCCTTTTATTGGCCCAGGCTGATTCCCCAAAAGCTTTTTTTTTTTCCAAATAAACAAATTAATATTATTTTAAAGAGCAGAAGGAGAGGAAAGCAACAGTGTACACAAAAAATAGAGGTTCAGAGCTAAGGAAGTTGTCACTGGTACAGAATAGAGATGAGCACAACCAGTAGTCAGCAGAGTGAAGCCTGAAGAGAATGAGGAAATGACTGGTAAACATTAATGGCCTTAGGCTGAAGGAAGGTAGATTTAGTCCAGCCCTTTTGCAATATTTCTTACTATAAGGGTGGTGAGGCCCTGGCACAGGTTGCCCAGAAAAGTCGTGGGTTGCCCAGAAAAGTTGTGGACTCCCCACCCCTGGAGATGGTCAAGGCCAGGTTGGATGGGGTTTGGAGCAACCTGGGATAGTGGAAGGTGTCCCTGCCCATGGCAGAGGGGTTGGAAGGAGATGATCTTTGATGTCACTTCCAGTCCAAACTAGGCCATGATTCTGACATGACTCTCTGCAAAATCTGCCCCAGCTGAAGTGCTGTCACCACTGTGATACCCCAGATAATTGTGTTAAGACTTGACATAGGCACAAAGCAGCTGGTTGTGTTCTGATTATCATGTTCTTCCAGATCCATATTGTCTATACAAGCCTTGGCTTCACTCAGTGCACTGGATTTCAAACAGCCCTGCAGGGTTTTGGTCCTCTGTGTCCCTGGTTTCAGGGTCAATCCCACACCTACTCAGTTTTATCCTGTTGCTTTGCTTGTGCCCCCATCCTGGTGCAGGCAAGCCACACGTGGCATCCATGGCCACGTGCACTGGACTTTCCCTCAGATTTCAAAGATTTTGCCATTTAAACAATTTTTTGACAAGTGTAATATTAGGGATTCTATAGAGAACACTTGGTTAAAACAGGGACTTGAGGCAATTGTGAATCCCACACCATCACCACCACTACTGCATTCACACTACCTTAACTCAATCTAGAATGAACAAAGAATGTAACAGAGTGTACAGAGCAATAGAAACCAGAAAGTGACAAAAGAAAGGTGAGAGGAATGAGAACTGAAGTGTGTTAGAAAAAAAAAGATCAGAAACCAGAAACTACACTAAAGCTCTTTTCTTACCAAATGAAACATGACTATCAATCTGCTGTGTTTTTGCAGGCTGGATTTACAAACACATTAGTTCACCACACTTCTTTCAGGTTTAATAAACAAAAACAGAACCAAAACGACTCAAATGAGTAATAGTCAGTTTTGTTGTCTGATAATAGATTGATGGCCTTAAGCTTTCTCAAAGGAAATTCAATTTGAATAAGGATTAAACTCGAATTGTCAGTGAAGTATCCATCCCCAAATACTTATTTCTCACATTCATTCTAAATTCTGATTGTACTTTGTCTTCCAAAACATCATGTTTTGAAGCCAGACATAGCTAAATCACAGAGTATCCATATTAATAAAGATGTTTAATATAAGAGCATTGTCTTTCTTACAATATTTCATGTCTCAAAAAGGTCTTTCATAACACCATACAGAAGATATATCTGTGAGAAGTGTCACAAGTATTGAAGAAAAAATAAACACCATTTTTTTTTCTTTTGATATTTCAGCTAAGGTTTTTAAGTTCAAGTAATTAACTCACGGTTTTCTTCTATCCTTCTGCTACTTCTTCTGTCTATGTGTCAAAATAATTCCATTAAAACACTCTCAAATTATCATTTTAATGAATTTCTGACAAGTTAATATACTCCTTGTATAGGTGTAACTGCAGGTTAGGTTTGGATTTGATTCAATGCCTGATATATTTGCTGTTTACAGAACAGGAAAAATATCAGTTGTAATGAATGGTGCTAAGCTGGAATAAAATAAAATTAACTCACATTTTTGGATTTCTAACCTTCTACGATCTACCATCTTTTCAGTCAAAACTTAAAATAACTACCATTCAAATGTGCTCAAATACCTTTACCCCAGGATTCAACAAGAGAAAAGTCAATCATTGTGACTCTGGAGGGCACAGTTGGCCATTAACACCAAAAGTTACAGATGCTTCTGAATAGCCACTACCAGTCAAAACAAGCTGATGAGATTTTAAAAAAGAGCACTCACTGGAGCAAGCTGAGGCAAGGAAGGAGATTATCTAATTAATTTATGAGTTCTCAGTTCCTTATGTATCAGCTGCCTAGAGTAGCTGCTTCAAAGTTGCCCTAAAATGAAGCAATACAGGGGATAATCAGAGGAGAAAAAAATCCGCTTTTCATGTCAGGCAGTAAGAACGGGAAAACAGAAAAAAATTGTGGGTTTACTTCTCCTGTGTATGGAAAGGTAGGGATGCTTTAAACATACTAATTCAAAAATATTTTCCATAAATTAACTAATTTTGAAATTACCTACAACTGAAAGCACAGATAATTTTAGCTTTGTACAGCAAGTATGGTATCGTAGAAGCTGCAAGAAAAAAGATGTCATGTGATTATTGAGTTTAGAAACAGCAAACTAAGAGGAAAAGTACATTTTTCTTAAAAAAAAAAAAAGGATTCTGCCAGTTAGTGGAAAAGTTAAGTCTGAAGCAGGGTAATGAGCAGTATTGCTACTCTACGAATTACCCTCAAAATATGAAATAAATAGAAAACGATGAAAATTATGGATGAGGCATTCTTCCTCCAGCACACTCCATTCTAGGTGATGACTAATTAGGAAAATCTCCAAAACTGAGTTTTGCTTTCTTCATATGTAACAGTGGATATAATATAAATATAACCCAGTCTTATCAATTGATTCAGCTCCTGAAAATAAACTTTTAAGCATATGGTCACACGGTCAGAAAAACCAACATATATGAATAACAATTCTTGAACGGAATGGTAACAGTCTGGAATTACATGCTAGGGCTCACACAAGTGGGTTTCCACAGCCATAATTTCAGCAGATAAACTTTATTGTTTGACAGTTAATGCCAAAGAAACACAATGAGGATTTCCAGGAAATGTTTACATCTTTCCACTTGGTTTTGAACAGTGTGATTCATTTCAAAGGGTGGAAGTAGGAATTTTTCTCATTAAATATGGCAGATTTCTTCATTAAGTAAAATAAGATGGAAGTAAAAGAGCTCAAATTCCAACAATAAACAGTGCCTACCTCAGGGAAAAGCAACATAAAAATAGTCCCCTGATTCTGGCTTATAACATATGGACAATATTAGCATCATTCCTGCATTGTTTATTTTTTTAAATATAATCCATTGATGCACCTCACAACAGTGATTTCTATGAATGGATTTGGTCTTACATTGCTCTAAATTCCTCTCTATTTTTCTGGTATCAATCAACTCCTGATACACCTCTTGTTAACAAAAATGGAACAACAGCACCCCCTCCAAGATAAAGTGATTCTTTTTTCAAAGTTCTTTGCTCTGAAAAGAAACATATTGAGTATATATATTTTGTCTACAGAAGCCTAACTCCCAGTAAAAGCTGATTTGAGCAAGACTGGATATCCTGACACTATTTTAGATAATTAGATAGTTCCTAATGCACTGCAAATACAATCACTTGTGATACAAATGATGTGCAACTGGAGTTACACATTAGGAAATAAGAAATTAGTTATGCACTAGGAATGTAAAAAAAAAACCATCAATAATTTGTGCTTAAAGGTATTCTCAAAAAAGAAAAGTGAGGGTGATGTCATTGAGAAATTTTCCCCGTAGGAAGAGATGAAAACCTGCTGTATGCTCTGTTCTATAAAAACCCTAAAATGCAAAAGGAGAACGTTTTTGTTTAGAGAATCTTTGCCAGAATTACAGAGAAGATATCAACACTTAAACACTGGTAGCTTTTTTACGCATAAATCATTGCAATAAATTATAAGTGTCCAGTAACATTAAGTAAAATGTTTAAATGTCAAAATCATTTGTCACAAAATCCTTGTCACTATCACCAGCTGTGTTTATTAAAGGAAACGATAAGAAAAAAAAAATCCAACATTTTCATTATGAAGCACTTTAAACGTTCTTGTCAATTTTTCATATCTCAGTGAAGATCAGATTTATCATTAAGTTGACTCACTTATACACTTTGAATTTTTTTAATCAGTCTTGTTTTGTAACTGCTTTATCCAGTTTGTTCTACAGAATTGATATTTGGAAGTGAATTTTACTTCCCTTTTTCTTTCAAAACAGAGCACATACAAAGCTGGTATGACTAGGCAAGTTTTGACTATCTCTGCACAAATCTGTATTTGTTATAGGAAGAATGCAGCATGTATTGCAACGTAATTCCTGCTTGTTTAACAGTATTTCCTGGAAAAGTGTACTGAAAAATAAAAATTAAAAAAAAAAAAGGAGCAGATGCTTAGATAAGTCTGTTTACACAACCTCCTTTTTTTTCTTTTGGTTTTGCTCTCGAGCTTGCAGTTGGCTGCATATTTAGTGCTTCCACTGGGAAACAAAGAGAGAGGTCCAATCTATATTTATATAGGATCCATACCCTGTCGTTTAAGCTGTTTTCATACATCCTTCTCCAGCCACAGCAACACTGGTGAAATAATTCCCACCCTGGGGCTGCTGCAGTAGTTAGAGGTTATTGCCTCCCCTAATCTCCCAGTGGAGCTGCTTGTATAAGCAATTCCAAACCTCTTTTAGTTCCAATCAGTTTGATTAGCAAAATTCTATTCTGCATGCTCTATTTGTTAACTTGGATCATTTAGTTAAGAAGCACAAAGGTAGGAAAATCCAGCAGATTAGGAAAAGGATTACCTTCTACAGGGAATATTGACGTGAAGAGGAAGAAGGGCTGGGGGAGCACCAACTGCTTCCAGCTGGGAGGACTCCAGACAGAAGCACATGTCTGCACCAAGTCAGCCTGAATGCACGAGGAAATATATATACTGGTTTATCCTTTAGACCAGAACACATCTGACTTATATCAGCTGCAGGAGAATAGACCACACCTGACCCAGCATTAAGTTAGATTTTTACAAACAAATGATACTTGATCTAGCATAACCTCTTCTGAGACAAAGTTACTCTTCCAAAAACGTTAATAAATATGATCTGGCAGAGAACATTTATATGAGTTCAGCAAAATGTCTTATCTGGACTCAGCATTTCTGGTCTGTGCTCACTGGAAAAAGCACAGTTAATATCCCATGGAAGTGCAATCTGAGTCTCTCAGACAGTGAAGGGTACACCCACTTCTAAATTACAAAAAGAGAATTTGGAAATTAACTCTTCTATCTGTGAAGAAATATAGCAGAGCAAAGAGAGTAAATGATCCATTTCTCAAGCTTTGCAGATGTATAAAAGTGGTGCAGAGATTTAAAATATAAATCATGAAAAAGTTAGAGAATAACTGTTTTGACATTATCTCCAAGTTAGGTGACAATCAAGCTCTACCTGGACAGAAGTATTTTAAATACAGCACAAACTGCTTCTTTCCTCAACATCAGTTATATGCTATTTTTAATCTCTATATTAAATATTATCTGATTTTTCTATTATACCTATAACCTTTATTAGCGTAGTACTTTATAGTTATGTTTTTGACTCTAAAACTGTAAATAATGTAGAATAGTTTACTGCAGCTGCTGTGCCTTACACTTCCTCACACTATTGTGATTTACTCTCTAATTTTTTTCAGACCTCTTACCATAAGAGTAAGCAATTTTGCACCGTACCTATGTCATGTTTTGTTGAATCCACGTCAAGATGCCAGTGCCCTGCAGCACCTGGAAATGTGCACTGATCTTCTGCAACACTAGTTTCATCTCTTCAAGACTCAAATTGATTTTTCTCAAACTGGCATGTGAAGGTACAAAGTGTACCTAGTGATCCATAGCTCAAATGAGTGGAACAATACCAGTCCCAGTCGCTGAAGAAGCAGTAACTTTTTAAGTCTTTGCAAGCAACAGTGCAAGAAAATACAGACTGTAGTGAAGAATTTATCTCGTAAAATGCCAGGCAGTCAAATTGTTTTAGTGCTGCTGGAGGCTATTGTCAAAGTTGCTAAGTAAATGGTAGAAATAGTTTTCTTTAATTGGAAAGAGCTGGGATGCCATGGTGATATGCTTTTATAGCAGCCCTAACATAAACAGATAAACAAGGCTTTCTATACTCAGTGATTGTATCACTGCATGATTTGCCCAATTCTATAGTTGACTGTGAAAGGCTCAAATCCTCCCTTTGAACAGTGAAATAGTCTCTCCTTCCTCTCCCACACCACATAATCCTGTCTGCAAGTCTTAAGTGTATTGAAGGGAGGGCAAGCTGAAGTTGGAATGTGCCTTTAAACCTAAAGACCAATCAAGTCTTGCACTTCCTTAACCCTCCTTAGAGATTCCCTGGGAACTCCTATGTCTCGGAAAGGACATGCACCAGAAATAGTGTCACCAGTGCCACAGTCCCCTTGCTACTCTGTCATGCCATGGTGCTTCCTTAGCACATGATCCAATAAAGAATTATGGCCTCATATTCACCTGTAGAGTCCCTGGCCTGTCAGTTAAGAAAAAAAGTTAAAAAGCTTAAAGATAGAACATAATTTAACACATCTGTGACTTATTCTGGCCTTTCACAGTTTTGCTGAAAAGTGTACGAACAACAACATTTTTACTACTGCTGTGTCCCGAAATAAAAGCCTGAATATTAAAACAGTCCACTTTTATACCTGTACTGGTTCCTGCAGAGTCCAGGGCTTTAAAAAGCCTCTTTACTTAATCCCCATGAGATGCGTGTAATTAAAGAAGAATTTTCACAAGACTAAGGAGAGGTAGCACCTCAGTGAATAAAAGAATTTAGACATTGCAACACCTGAAATAACAGATCTTTGCAGTTACAAGTGAAAAGTGACCTTTGTGGTTTTATTTCCCATTTTTTTCTCATTGATTGTGATATTTCTGTCTTTTTTTCTCCTACTGACAAATAGGGATTGTAAAAATTTAGAGCTTGACTTTCTAGAATAGCTTTTAGAAGACCATTCAAAGTGAACAAGTGTTGTAGATGCTTGACATTTTTTAAATTCAAATACAAACAAGGAAGCATATCTGAGATGTAGGAGGAAAGAACCTGGGGGCTCTGTGGTCAAGGATCTGAACATGAGTCAGTAGTCAATTGTTCTTGAACCAAAGGCCAATTTTGCTCCTTTTACATTCCTCTGGTCAAGTGGTAGATGCTCACCATCTGTGTTAGTTACAGTAGGAATTGTTTCTCATCAACCTCCTGTGCTCAAAACTGTGGTTATAAAATAATGGCGGTTAAATGGAAAATTTGTTTAAAATATGAGAAACCCAGTGTCAGTTTTACAGACATATGAAAACTACATAAACTGAACACAACTTTGAAGACTTAGGCTATGTCAACACCAAGTTTGTGCTGTTCTGACAAAATGGTATGGAAATGAGTGTTAATAAAATACAAAGATGATTTCAGCTTTTATTTCTTTAAAACTTTAATGGCAGGTGTAGTTTTTAAAGAACAGATTATACTAATTATATCTCTTCCTTGCAGTAACTTACTTTTTAAAATAATGCAGCTTCTGATAATCACAATTTCAGCATAACTGTTGGAGGAAATAGCTCCAGTTGTGGATATCATTCCCAGAGTGCTTCAGGCTATAATGTCAAACAGTTTTCTAATTCTATTCACAGAAAGTATAAATCAGGATTAGACTTCAGTAATTTGCCCATCCCCTGACTGTGATTAGCACAGTGAGCGAAATGGAACACAACCTTCAGAGGAAATTCACAGCCATGGGAGTGAATTGTGTCACAGTTCCCAGGGACAGGGCAAGGACTGAAGTGTCACTGTGATGGGAGCATTGCTTTGGGAAAGGCCCCACCATGGCAATAACATGTCCAGCTGTGCCTTTCCCTCAAATGCAGAGATATTATTAGACTATTTAATTTTTACTAAAAAGAGAGCCAGTAACACAGTCTTACTTTTAATTTATGGTTCGTTAGGTCTATTTCTTAATGTGATTAATGACATATCAGTACTTAAAGCTTGGGACATTCATCAGCAGAAGTGTTTGCCCTTAACACAGGTGTTGAGGGAATTCGAGAATGTTACAATGCAAAGTTTTACTATTTCTATGATATCTAAAATGACAAAAAACAAAAAGCATTATAATCTTGTAATAAGAATTAATTTGTGTGTGTTTAGTTAGACTTATTTTTCCCTGAAGTTCCAAGGACTTCAAGAATCTGTATGTGTAGGGCTGTAGATATAAATATGAACCTAGGAAAAGCTAGAGAATAAGAAATAATTCAAATTTCAAACTTTTTTCCAGTGCAGAATGTGAGGCATCAGGAAAATCGAGTTTTGCTTGAAGATGAAACTAGCTTTTGTCAAGAACTTCAACAGGAAAGAAACATGTTTTGAATCTTGATTATATAGTTAACAACTAAGCAGAATGCTGTCCAAGGGCACATTCTTCCTACAACACAAAAATAATACAAATTACCTCTAAGCATCTCTGTAATTAGAGCATGAAAGATCAATTCTAAAAATCAGTTATTTATTGCACAAAATACCTAATGAAATAACTCTCCACAGAGGACACTACTGATAAAACTGAGAAGTAGACCAGGTAAATGAAAAACCCTGAGGACAAAAACCCTCAGATTCTGACAGAAATTGAAAATAGCCTAAAAATTAGAGAGAGACAGTGAGTCTCACTCCCTAAAATAGAAAGAAAGCGATGAAATTTGTTAATTAATTGGAAATAAACAAGGTATATAATATTAATTATGACTATATTTAACATCTGTGCACCTAAGAATATTTTTGATCAGATGTCATAATTTAAGATTCATGTTTCTTGTTTTACCAGAAGTCATCAGTGACTTTTGCTTTTCTGCTTAGTTCTGTTCATTATTTATTTTATCTTCCTTCTCTTCTCCAACATTGATGGTCTGTCTTGCCCTGTTATTT
>WEIV01007425.1:0-11837 GCA_013390005.1 Calyptomena viridis | reverse complement strand
GAAGCAGGGAATCTAGATGCTACTGTGGTGTCTCTCCAGTCCAATTTCAGTAATGCTGACAGAATAAAGCAAGAGTACTTGACAACTTTTTCCAGCTGGCAACTACTAAATGTCTGTCTGAGTAGGTTAGTGAAAGTCTGTACAATCCAGGAGCACTTGGAATTGGGAGGTTATTAAATGAAAGTTCACCGGATGATCATCAACTACTGGTCATTCCCTCTTTTGGGTCACTTTGCAGCTGAGCTCGAGGCCTCCTCCCTGGAGGCCCCAGTTTGTGGAGAGGTGCTGGCACCCTGGTGCTCTGCCCCAGCTGTGCCCAAGCTGTTCAACCACCTGTGTAATTGAAAAGCTTTTTGATTTTCCCCCCCTTCACAAACACTGTGCATTTTGTTCCACAGCATCAAAGGCTGGGAGCTGAGGGAACAATGGGCGTCTGCAGGAGCCCAGCGGGAACAATGCTCGTACCTAAGAAAGAGAACTTGGAAGAACAGAGAGAACTCCCAGCTTAACAACACAATTGGCCTGATCTGGAAATCTCTGCTCAGAGATCCACACCATGGCTCAGTCACCCGAAGCAACTAAACTTTGCAGGGCTTTTGCTGTAGAGAAGAGCTGACTGCAGCACTGGGGAACTGCTGACATTTTGGAATGGTGAAGTAAGATGGGGCTGTGAAGGACAGCTTTTCCCTTCTAATGAGAGAGAATGGCTTTGGCTAAAAAGCTTTTCACAATATTTAAAGCAGCAGGATCTCACTTGTTACTTCTGCCCCCAAACAGGAAGCCTTTGCTGCTAAGCATAGTACACACAAGTGCCTGCGTATGTTTCAAGGAGGGGTTTCAGGAAGTTAAAAAACTGAGCACCTTTTCTGAGGCCCTGTGGACCTCTCAATTTACTTTCACAGGAAAGATTCCCCCAGTCTTGCATTTGACTGAAGTGTCCAAATGAGGAGTGAGATTCCCTGTTTGTTTCTCCAAGGGAAGGAGACTGATTTCTGCCAGCCTGGGAGGAATCCATCTCTCTGATCCTGCAAATAAGCACCTCAGGTCAGATGATGTAACTCACTGCAGGTTGGAGTCTCACTGAGTAGTAAGTGGAGGTGTATTTCTCTCTGACTTTCCAATCTCTTGTTCAGTGCTGTTCTGAAAAGAAAGGGAGGCATATTGGGATATTGTGATGCTTCCTCAGAAATGACCCAGTGGATGGGATTGTTGGAGGGGTTGTGGCTGTAAGATGCACAATCAGTTCTCTGCTGTGTGACTGCAGTAGGCAGTGCCTAAATCTTGCGGAGTGGTAGGACAGTACTGTCCAGATCTCAAAAAATCAGAATTTCAGTTCAGGAATTGGAATCCTTGCAACATGTCAAAGAAAGTAATCTAAGCCAAGTTTCAGTCTGAGAATAGCATAGTGATTTTTCAGCAAGTGAAAGGCAAGGGCTAGGAAAAGAGCTTTCAATCTGCAGGTTTGGGGTAAGATGAGTAAAGATGAAGTTATTTGGAATGCAGATCCATACAGTATGGTCTGAGACTGTTACACTGAACTCCAGACCTGGGACTGTGGTTTTTGGGAGTGTCCTGCTGCAATCCAGAAAGGTGACTGCAACTTCTACAGAGCCCAGGGAAATCTTTAAACCTGCTAGCTTGGACACTGCCAGCACTGGAGCTGCAATTGCTCGGGCTTTGTTTGCCAAGGATTTACCTAGAGCCCTGGGCAGCTCTGATCTTTTTTTTCTTACCTAAGGAAAGGAGATTAGGTAACAGCTCATAATGACAAAGAAGAAAATCCATGTGCATGGGATATCTTGCTACCTCAGCTGTTGATAAGGTCATGGGTATGTCTTTTGGGCTGGTATTAGTCCAGGATATTACTTCTAAATGGGAATTAAGCATATCTCAGTTGGGTACTTTTTGTTGCTGAAGAACTTTCAGCTGCATCATTTGGGTATTTGGCATCATCTGAGCTGTGAAAGCTTGTGCCTGTGCTTTGGGGTTCCTATGGACGCAGGGCTCTTGTGTGGTGTGGTGACTGCATCCAGGAAAAAAAAACACCTCCTAATAAAGAGAATTGAGCAGCCTGGATTGGTTTTATGAAGAATGCAAAACACGCCTGGGCTATCTCAGGGTAAGCTGCACTCATGGTGCCTCTTGAACCCATGTCCTGTTATTGTTGGTATGGAACACGAGGGTCTGGGCCAATGAAAATAAGGAAGGTGGCTTGATAGACACAGATTTTATCTTTTGAGATTCGTCATGACCTTTCTAGTGTATAATAAATAAAGTTGACTCAGGAATTGGCAAGTGCCCTATAACATGCAGTCCTGGTGTTGGGACTCGGCAGAATGTTCTGCTTAGCAATGCACTCTATTAGCTTTGTTTGCCAGGCTCCTATTTGGGAGGTGTGCTGAACAGTGGCAGATGCTGGAGCCTTCAGCAGGGCAGGTGTGCTGGACCTGGCATCCCTGACCATGCTGATCCAGGCAGGATGAAGGTCGTTTTGAATCCATGCTGATACAACCTTTTATCACTGGGATATGGAAAGAAATGAAGTGTCTTGCCAAGGAATGCTGTTTGCAGGGGGGTGACTCCTCGGGCCAAGAGGGCTCCCATCCTTTCATGTTATTGTATAACCTGTCAGGCAGTCAAGTTGACGTTGAACAATATTGCTTCCTGTGTTAATGTCTTGAGCAGCCCTGCCACACACACTGGATCCTGTGATATTAAACCATTCCATCATCCAGAGAATGTGACTGATTTCACAGGTGATAGGAATGGTAGCTCTGAGACTTGCCCGCTGGCCAGTGACTCCCTGCTATCCCATCTCCACTGTTAACTGGGGTTGTGAGCAATCACAGGTTTCCTGAGCCAGCCCTCTGATACACAGGACTCCTTTACAGGCAACTGAGGATTGTGCTGCTGATTTGAAGCTGTTCTGTGCTGGTAACATTCAATTGTGAAATTATCCTACAGAGCCAAAAGACATTGGGGAGTAGAGGGCTGATGTTTGCATTCCCAGACCCAGAGAGGTGGCTGGGGCAGGGCTGCAGTTAATTCACAAGGATTGTGGCTGATTCAAAGGCAGAGTCTCAAGAAGAGAGCACCCATCACCAGCACAGGGGTACTGGGCTACATGAACAACCAACGTTTTAAAGAAAAAGACAACTAGCTCCCTCATTTCTGAGGTGCCTGCCATTTGGGAACAGTCCAGTATTCCAAGTGTTTCCTGCCTTTCTTTGTATTCATGCCAAAAGCACTAACAGAATAGGGTGGAGACAAAAAAAATCTCAGACCCTCCTCAATATCCTCTCTAATTCCAGAAGGATCAAAATGCTAAAGGTTGCCTTGGAAAAACAGAAATAGTCTTTTCTCCCACCATCGGTAACTCAATGCCACAAGTAAAGCCGAGAATCAGCTGCTTGTTCTACAGCTGTGTCCTTTCTGAAGTCATGAGAAACAGCATTTTGATTTCCTTCCAGAGGAAATACACAATAATATCCCTAACTTGCACTGAGGCCTTCCAGTCTGCAGAACTAACACATCTAACGTTTATCTGCAACTAAATTAAACCAAAGTTCCCCTAGTCCTTATGGATTGAGCCAACGCTTGGGAATCAAGGCTTTTAATCAGAAACATTTATAGGTTGCTTTCTCTGAGCACTTGCTTCCATGCAAGTTCCCTCCCATCCTAAGGTCTGCATTTGCTGATGATTCCTCCTTTCCTGCCATGCGCCAAATCCAAGGCACAAGAAGTTTATCTGAGATGCAGATGTCTGTGCCTTTCTGTGGTTCAGCACTACCTGGACTATCCAAAGTACTGTACAAACATGTTCCTGTAGATTTTCCCTGTGTGGCTGGAGGGAGGGATGTGCTCTTTATGCCAAGAGCAATCTCTGATTCCCTTGCAGGAGGATCTTTCCATCAGTGTTGGATTTGGAAGCACTCTGTGGGACATACAATCCTCCCAGGGAGAGTTTAATGCCTTCTTCCCGTCAAAAGCATGAGGCAGCATCCTGGGGTCGGGATGTCAGTGACATGTGGATGACACTGAATGCTGAAGCCTGTGTGTCACTCAGGTCTTGGAAGAGGCTGTGCTCTGCCTGCTGTGCAGACACGTTCGCATTCTCCGAAGGGAGGCCCTTGAGGACCTAGCCATGAATTCAGTGTTTTCCAGGTGGCTGTGTTCTCTCTCTGCCGGATGAATCCCAGTGCTGTGAAACATGTGTCCCTGTTCTTCTTCCTAAAGAGATGCATCTGCTGATGTCAGCTCCCAGGTAAGACACACAGGAACCTGCTCTTCCTCAGAAACCGTGGCCTTTGGCCTCTGCTGGTAGTCAGGCATGCTAAGGAAACTAGATGTGACCTACAGCTCTTTTTTTTAGCTAACCCTTGGCCATTGTTGCAGATGGAGAAGTAATGGCATTTTTCCAGCAGGTGAGACCCTCCAGGCCAGCTAGGCAAATGAACAGCTAGCAAAATAAACACAGGAAATAGCATCCATGCAATAACAGAGAACGGAGAGACTGGGAGAGCTTTCTGCTGCCTGTGTGTCAAGGGGAAGCCCAGAGCTTGAAGCTCTCCCCAACACAAGCAAGCAGATGTTGAACCTCAGCACAAAGGAAGGAGTTACTGCCTGGACAGAGAGGAGAGAGAAAAATGGAGGTTTCTGCTTTGCCTAGACAGAGCAAGGTTGCTCTCTAGAGTACATGGTCTGTGGAATGAAGATTGTGGGTCTAGATGTGGAGTGAGTTAGTGTTTTGCTCAGGGCAGAGACTCTGATTAGCTCCACTCTGTTCTTCCGTCTCAAAAGCAGTTCCAAAGGTCTCAGTGCTGATGGAAATTCAGCTCTGTCTCACCTGCAAAACCCATTCCCTGAACTGCTCCCTTTGTGTCCCATCTCCCCAGATCCCATGGGCTTGTGAGAGCCTCCATGCTGCTCAGTTTATCCTTGGTGGTATGGCTGAGTAGTATTGTGGTGAGGCATCTGCTGGCTCCATTCCTGTGCTTAGTGAGATGGAGAAGCCACCTGTGGTGCCCAAAATAGCCTCTGCCTGGGCAATCCAATCCAAATGGTGTTGATCGTGGTGGGGGATTCCCATGCCTCAGAAAGAGGCTTTTGTTGGGAGGATCTAAACTGAGCTCCAGGCCTTGCCAGCTGTGGACAGCAGCAGATGGATCTGCAGTATAAAAATAGATGGAAGCAGACTTGTTATGCCTCTTTTCTTCACCACCTCGAAGTACAGTCCCAGAGGTGCCTGGTCAGCAGAACCAGAGCAGGGAACTGGGTGCTTTGCAGCTGCCAGTCTGCCTGGAGCCCATTAGCTCTTGTCAGAGACAGAAATTTATCTCTCCCCAGTCCCACTCGCCTTACAGCTGCCATGTGGACAATCTTGTTTGCTCACAGCTGTTGGCAGCATGTTACATCCCATTTCCCTGGGGCAACAGAAGCATGAGAATGGGGCATTTCTGTGAGACATCATGGTCCTAAAAGAAGTATTAATCTGTGGCTCTGTCCTCTGAGATTTCTATATAGCACTTTCAGATATGTGCTGAAGACTTGCAACAGCATGTCAGGGGCTGTTTCAATAGCTGACTGGAAGATTTTGCAGCATCCAAGACCTCTTTGTATTGAACATGGAAATTTCACCTTTTCCCGACTCCAGCTACAGAGGGAACACTTTAGACTGTTAGAATCTTTATTGTTGCTCCAAGTGACTTGGCTGCCTGTTTCAATGCCGTAAGTTCATACCAGAACTCTGAGGTTTAAACACCCTCCAAAGGTATCTTAAGGCTCATTGTCCTTGGTCTCTCATGTGGATTAAAAGGGGGTGTCCCCTGTGGATACCACCAGGCCCAGTTGTTCATCCTAGCAATTTCCATCTAGGATTAGAAATTTTTCAACTCTAAAAGATTATGGCTTTGGTGCACAAAAGCAATTGTGAGGCTGAACCAGTAGTTGGAGCAGGCAGGACGGGATCCCTCTGCATTGCATCTACAGGGCCAATGCAACATTTCTGTGTTTGCTAAAACCCCCTTCTCAGCTGGCATCTCCACTACATCCCCTCCTGCTAACTGAATAAGGATCATGGAGATGTTTCCTGAATGGGCTTTCTTAAGGCACTAATTTGATACACACAGGGTATCTTCCTGTAATGAATATTCCTGAGGTAAGGTAATTGAATGTGAATTTGCATGGGTAGATGGGATAACAGGGCAGGACTATTTGCAGAAATCATGGAAGGAATAGAAGAAAACCCTTTTGTTCCATACATTCAAGTGTGTTGTGTCCGTTTACGCCCCCAGCTTCTACCTGAGCTGTGTTTTGAAAGTGGCTACACTCTTCCTCTCCTCCTCACTTTTTTTGGGTGGTTTTTTTCCATTTCATCTTGTGAATCTATTCTATACTTTTTTCCTTTTTTCCTTTTTGTTTGCTGGTTTCTTCTCCTCTGCCTCGTGTCCTCTTGCTTCCCGAAAAGCTGCATGCTTCGGTGTGTGAGGCAGAGGCCCATAACTCTACAATGGCATATGAGCTGATTCCCTGATATTTCTTTGAGAGAGCCATATAGGAGCAAGGAGGGAAGAAGGAGCAAAGAATAGCATCCTTTGGAGAAACCAGGTCAGAGGCTGAGGTGAGTGAAGAGGTGGCGCGCAGGCAAGCAGAGACCTTTTGACAAGAAATTTCTAAGAAGTTGCAGGTAGTTTCTCTTCAGGAATATTCTTCTTGATCACAGACAGTGCCCATTTGATGCTGGGAGTCAGGAAATAGTGGCAGCACTGAGCCTTTCCACTTACTTACAGCAGTTCCTTTTGCTTGCTGGCAGAGCAGAAAGCGTTGTCTAAAGGGCTTGGGTTTTTTTCTGAGCAAGTTTGATTTGCAGAGTAGAGGCAATTACTGTTCCTATTACTTGGGAAGCATATGGTGGAAAAAAGGTAACTTCTGGAGCCTGGGGATTTGGATTTTTCCTCGTACATCTAGAAACCCTGGGTTGAGAGAACTGCAAACAACCCATCGGTAATGTGCCAGTAAACAGACTAGGAAGCATCTGCCCTGCATTTCAATAGTGTACACTTGACATTTCACCCCTGACTGCTTCTGTTTTTAGCTCCTTCATTTTTGGTACTTACAGAAATGTTTCAGCTCACAAAATGGCTGTCTCTTCACTCGTGACCGTCACGAGAGGTCTCCATGCTTCATGGAGGAGCTCAGTGTTGTCACCACACTGAACGATTGGAGGCTGTCTCTGTGCACTGGTGGGATGGAATCTTCATGGGAATTTCCAGCAGCACTGCAGGAAAGATGTGATCAAAACTGGTGGCTCCAGCAGTCCAGTCTAAGCCTCACTTCCATCTCCATATCTCCAGTGAAACTCTAGATATACAAACCAGAATTTGGACTAAACGCGTGCTGTGATTGCCGTGTTTTGTGCCTGATGTGCTCAGTGCAGTACAGCAGAGGAAACAACCTCCCAAACACAGTCCTTTTTAAGCACTGGATTTGGGCATTAACTTCGTGTAATAATTCAGGAACATTTAGCATGTGCAGCATGTGTATAGTTGTATCTCAATTTTTCCAGGTGACCGCCAAGGGTCATTTTTACTTTTATTTTTGGTTGTTGAACTCGATGCTCGAGCTGGAGGACAGGAGCCGTGAGTGCTCCCTCTGCTGTCTGTGGGCTTTCAGGTTCCCGGCTAGTCTGGTCCCCACCCACATTAAATGTTTTGCCAGGCTGGAGATGACACTGGAAGTTGTTTGGCTTCTAGCAAAGGACCCATATCAAATATATTTATTACTGTTAATATGCAAGGCCCAAGTCTCACAGCCCCCTGTGAGTGGCTCTGCTAGCTTCTGTGGCATTGCAGTCACAGCCTGTAAATATGAATTCAGATTTGGACTCAGTGTAATATACCAATGAGGAGGAATGGATGTTGCAGGTTTGTATTCAGCAGAGGATGGACTGGACTGAGGGACACTCATCTGTCAGTGATGAGGAAAGTCATCTTTCCTGATGAGGTAACACCTGTGATGTATCATCACGTGGGAGAGCAGCGAAAATGAAATCTCGTTCAGTTTTGGGTAGAAATCTCAGGCATGCAAAACACCTTGTTGTGGGGGCTTCTCTGGTCATTTACCTCAGGCAGGTTTCTCCACTCTTAAAGGAGACAACTCAGTTGTCTCTACCAGTATATACGACTTGACTCAGGCTCAACACAAAGCCCCTTAAGGAGGTGCCAAGAAGTCAAGAGGGAATAGGACAACCACAAAGGATTTTTAAAAGCAATTAAGCAACTTAAGAAGAAAAGTGCTTCTAAGTTACTCTGAATGTTTTGTTTATTAAACTTATTAGCCCAAGTCCTTATTTGCTCTGATGCAGCTTGAAAACATTCTGGCTAGTTGAACTGGACAGTGCCTTGCCAGAGTGCTGCCACTAGCAGTTGCTGCGTGGCAACTCTTCCCTTTGCCTTGGACTTGTGCAGACTCTCACTTCATGTTTATGAGGCCTCTTTTTTATATTGGACGGTCTCCCCCTTTGCTTGCTTTGCCGTTTTGTTTTTGGGGTTTTTTTGCATCACTCTCTCTGTGCAGATCACATTCTGGAATTGTGCTCAGGAAGGCATTCCCGCGTTTCTCTGCTGTAACATAATCGATCCTTTGTTATGGTATTTCAGTTAGTTCAGGTGCCCCTGAGGGATGAGCAGCTGTGGTCAGGAGCAACAAGGTTTTCTGGCTGTGATTGTTCACTTGCCTGGCAACTCAAAACTGCTATTTTTCTTCACCTCAGTTAAAGTCCAAAACATGTCCCTGCATGCACATGATGCGGAGGCCCAACAAACCCAAAGGGCTCATTGTTAAAGAAGGTAAGTAATCCTGAGAGGCTGCTTCCCTCTGTTTGTCAAGGACCAGTGAGGTGATGTGACAGAACAGTCCGTAGCATTCCTGTTCTCTGCAAAGGCCCAAGAATAGTTGCTCTGGTGCTTCCCGTGTCTGCTTGATGCTGAACCATCAAAGAGACTTTCTGTGGGTTAAATTGAGCTTTCTGCATTTAAGAAGGGAAATTATCTTAAATTTTCTGTTGTAGTTGTTGTTAAGTTTGGCCCTTGCTTTGCTAGCAGCTGTGCACATTAAACAAGCTAAAAAAGAATACAATGTAAAAAAAAATTAGACAAAGGAATAACAGAAGCAAGCACTGTCATGTCTGAGTTCATCCAGACCATATGGAAGCTGGGAATTTTAAGCAGGCAGCTGGGAGACAAAATGGTAGTAATTTTAGAAGTTTTGTTTGAGTTTATGAAAGTAAGTAAGAACATACTTATAGGCCAAGCATATGTTGATGAGGGAGGCCTGAATCACTGGAAATCAGAGTCAGGAGGAAAGAGGGGGATATGAAGGTCTGAACAGGGTTATTGCCTGGGACATGAAAATTTTGTCTAATGCATAAGAGATGGAAAGGTGAAGAAAGGCCACAGGCATATTAGTTATTTACAAATTGCAGTATGTCATTTCTCCCTCTGCCCAATTTTAGCCATTGTGTGGAACAGGCAGCAATACATGTGCACGCTGCATCCATTCATCTTCATAATAGCTGGGTTAAATTGCACAATCTTTAGGAATATCATTTGCAGGCAGCTGTTATTGCTGTTCCCAGCCTCTGTCCAGTAATCTGCGTCTCCAAGGGCTGGGCACATTTTGAAACTATGGCCAGTCAGAAGGTATTTTTATGCTGCTGCTTCTCTCACCTTTTCATTCTATTATTCTGCTAAATCACTGTGTTGTAAGTAAGCATTATTCTAGGACTGGTAATTCAAGATCTTGTGATTCAACATGACTAGAGAATGGTTCTTTGTACTTGTAAGAAGTGAGGAATCTTTCCACTAAGATTTGGGGAGAACTAGCCTTGGGGAGAACTTCCACTCCAAGAACTACAGCTTTATGTACACAACACTTCCCAGGTAGTTTAGTAGTGGATTGGTTTCTAAAGAGATCTTGCTTACAGCGGAAAATTACACAATGCAATAGTTAACATGAAATTAAGCCCATAATGTGACCAGAGAAGCATGGGCCAGCAGATGGGATAGTCAGGGTATCATTTTTGTGTACACTGAATGCAAGGTCCAAGTGAATCTCTGAAGTGTTGCAATTCCTTAGGACCTCAGCCTAACTGCATGTTGTTTTGCAATGAACAGCCCTTCGCTGTAACTGCTTCTTCCCTCCCAAAGCCTGAACATCTGGATTTATGGTGACAAGAGCAATCCAGTGAGGAAGGGCATGAGAAATGGTACCCCTGTGGATTAGAAGAGAGTCTGGATATGGCCTGAGTCACAGCACATGCGAGAGACTCTATGGCTTTCCCAACTGTCCTATCCCACAGTACTGCTGCTGCTCTCCTCTGTTGGGAGGTGCTGCTGACAGCAACAGCTTCTCAGCAAAAACATCTCTCAAAGCCCCTCTGCCATCACCTGTAAATAGTGATCCGTCAGACACTCCCAGTGGGAACTACTGATATTAACCTCTACAATTTTCCCCTAATATCAGTTTATTTATTAACTTTCTGTGTTTTAGGTGCACATCTGTTATTTTCACCTACCACTGCCCACCCACCTCTCTCGGGAGAACGTAAAACCTGTGTTTTGCAGGATCATAAAAACTCTCTAGCTGAAGGGGATGCAGCAGTAATAGAAGTGAACACTGGCTCTTCTTGGGACAAGTATGAATTCTGGTGCCTCTTGAAGGAGCTATATGGACCCTACTTGCACATCTTCAACTGTGCTTGAAGTTCCTGGTAATGCTCTGCAGAGTCAGGGTGAGGAGAGGAAGGTGGACGGGTAGGTAAGCAAGTAATGTGTTCCTTACTGATCTTTCTGATTAACACAGGAGGAGGCTGTGCTAGAGGAACTCTCAGGGCACAACCTGGCTTGATGGAGGCTTTTAAAAAATACTTTATTTTATTCAGTTCCTGGAACTGAGCTGATGCTGGTGACTGTCATTATACCAGGACCAGGATGAACTGAACTGAGTGTCAACATGTTTGTGGGTGACAGGCTTGTGACTGACAAAAGATGTCAAAGGTGAGTAAAAAGATAGTAAAACATGGTATGAAACTTTTGCAGCCTTCCTTTTGCTCTGGAGACCAACTAAAGTAGAGTGTATGTTGGGGGAAGATGTGTTGCAGCATTGCCTTTTGCCAAGTAGTGCCTTTTCTTCTGCTACCACTGATAANAAATCCTTTATTGTCCTCAAGTGCTGTGAATAACCCATCTGATCAGTTAGAGATTCGATTGGGGAGTGATTTGATTTGGGATAGCTGTTTATGATAGCTGCAGGGGTTGGGAAGGCTCCTCAAGCAAAGAATGTTCAGTTCTTGGGGTCATGGAAACCAGCCAGGAATTTCTGCTCTCCCATTCCCAGGGGCATGAGGAGCCTGTAGAGGAAAACCAAAGGTGACCATTTCCTCAGTTTAAATGTCATTGACCTGAATTGCAGATGTTTTCCAAGACTTTTTAAGATCAAGAGGGCAGTTTTGGAAATATGACTGGTATCTTAATGGAGGATCATTTCAAATTATAGAGTCCTTGAAAACAATATAGGAAATTGTTATTTGAAAAGAAGAAAGCATCATCACTGTCTTTTTCAAGACTTCAGAGCTTTTTTTCATTGCACTTAATACGTATGTACAGCTTGTTCAGTGAGAGGGCTGGATATTAAATGGTCAGATATAATTTCTTGCAAGTATGAACACAGAATATCAACATAGGCTAGAATGTTAGCTATATGCCAATAGGATCACTGAGTACAGTGTGTTACTCAGGAGAAAGGAGGTGACAGTGGGACTAAAGCTGCCTCTTTTCTGT
>WEIV01007421.1:28698-56123 GCA_013390005.1 Calyptomena viridis | reverse complement strand
GTAAAAGTAATAGGTTAAAAACCAAGGAAATCAAACTCAAACAATGTCAATCTTACATTTTCAATATACCATGACCACTTGTCACAGCTAATGCTTTTTCTGCTAATGCTAGTAAATCACTTTAGATTTATCAAAAAAGGAAAAAATGGCATTGCTGTCCATCACAAAAACAAAGTAATTAGTGATGTATATATAAGAGGGGGAAGACCAATCTGAAGGAAGTTCGAGTGTCCCCTGATTTTTAATCTGTGGTAGTATGTCATCAGTCTAAAGCTGAAGTCCTTGAATGGCCAAGAAGATGAGTCTGAATATTCCTCTGATATTGGATAAGTAGGCCAAGGTAAATTCCCCTGTAATTATACAGGAATACCAGCTGAACTGAACTTAAGAAATCAATTGAAAATAGTAGTTCTGAAACTTTACCAAGTAAAAAACCACCTGCAAACAACTGGGAGGACTATTAAAAATAAAAACTCAGATTTGCCCAGTAAGGGCGGGGCTCGTGCTGACAATTTTGACCTCATATTCTCATTTAAGTTAATTTCTGCATGAAAGATATTGTAATGCTGCAATTGATGGCTGCAGTCTGCTTGATTGGATGTTTGATTACTGCTGGATTTGTCAGTATTGAAGAGCTAAATATAAAGCATACTGCCATCATTACTGGGAATGCTTCAATTGATACAGGGAAATATTGATTTATGCTAGTTATGCTATAATTGAAGTATGACAGCAAGGGTTATGATTTATTCACCTTTAGAACTGCATGATACTGGAAGTCTGAAGGAAGAGTGATATAGAAAGCAGTTCCTTTCAGACAGTATCCCTAAACCAGAGAGTAGTATTCACAGAAACAGCTATTCTGGCTTTTGTACTTCTACAAAGTGAAGAGGAAAAAATGCTCATTCTATTAAGTTGTGCGCAAATAAGTATTACCTGGATACTTTGCAATCTTTCGGGCTTTTCTAGTTAGTAGGATTTGTGCTTCCTTCTTTGCAAGATTAATGTTTCTCTTATGCCTAAATGTACTATATTTCAGTGCTGTGAGACCTAGAATAATATCTTACTGCAGCAATGAATCCATGCAGATGACTGCAAGAGGAGAAACATAGAGACAGCTAATTAATTTTGAAACCTGTGTATAATTTTACGTATCAGCCCCAATCTGTACTTATTTGGTAGTATCATTTGCATTTACCATTTCATGTATGTGCTTCATTCTGTTGGCATTTAGAGTGATTTACATGACTGCAGCCACATGAGCAGATTTTTTTGAATCTCGGGCCCCCTGTGACTGTTTCAATACCTGTTTTCTTTTTTTTTCACTTTGATTCTTTTTATTACAATGATTAAGAAGTGAGGCTGACAAAAAGCAAAACAAAGTCTTGAATGAACTTAGGACCTGGTATGAAATGTACTATTATTTCTACCTGAATAATCCAAAACAAGAAAAGACAAATTATAAATAACAGTACTTCAACAGACAGAATGCATGTAAGATTAATAAAAGTGACAGCGTTGATTGGCCGCATGACTCTCCAAATGATTATATAAAAAGTCTGAGCAAATTCCAGAGTTTTATTTACAAAAAATCCTTCGGACCATGATGATGGTGTTTGGCCTTTTCTGTTGAATGCACTTTAAGGATTCAAATTCTACAGCAAGCAGATTTAAATAGCACTGTAGTTTTAAAATTAATTTCTTCATAGCATCGCACTTGAAAATTAGGCTTAATTTTCCAAGATAAAAACCCTCTCAAATGTTGATGCATCATTATCTGAAGTGTACTGCACACTTAGCTTTTATGTGGAACAATAGCATTAAAGAGCCAATTTGAGAAGTTGGATGAAAGCACACCAGTAATAAATATGGATTGTTTGCAGTTGAAATTGGTTTTAAATTGCTTTTTTCAGTTTTCTTGCTTTGTTTTTAAAGACAAAAATGTTGCCTATATTAATGAATGAGCATCATGTAGTATTGCTAATAAAAATATAGAAAAGTAAGAGATAAAACAAAGTTTCTCTTATGAGTTTCTCCCTAGATATTAAGTGTTTAATTTTTTTTTATATAAAATAATTGATTTGGGACCTTTTTAGTTTTTTTTTTTCTCCCAAAGCATGGATATCATTAAGTTACTAAAATATCTAACCTATTCATCAGATTTCATATTTCAATACCACTAATTCAACTTCTAAGGAACATCTTCTCAAGTGCTTGAAATTAACGAATTTGTAGTCTTTTTACCTTGGAAACTGTGAAATGTTTGAAACCACAAAAAACCCCAAATGATCTGGATTTAATAAATACAAAAAGAAGGTTAGGCAAGCTTTAACCCTTAGTTTTTGTGGTCAAAAATGCATCTAATCTTGTCCAAAATCTAACAAGGGTTCAAAAAATCGTGACCTCATAAGGTGATATAGACACTAGTATTTAATCAAACACACTGTATCCTTGCAAGATGAAAAATGCCAGCTTAAACATTTGTCTGGCTATGTGCAGTCCTAATCTTAAATGCAATAGGTAGACTGAAGTGTAAAACAAACCCAGAGCCCATATGGATCAGAGAGCTATAAGCCCCTTTTACTGTATCAGGTTTTTTAGGCTCTGTGAATAAACAGACTCCTTTAGGCCCTCTGACTTGTAACTCTAGTTTCATTTCTGTGCTCAGTGGGAACTTTTGTTGAGAGAAGACCATTTTGCCCTTAAAACCAGTTCTCAGTGCACTCCAGGGAACTGAGAAGCCTCAAACACTAAATTGATTTTCTATGAAGTTCCTGATCCCATACCTACACTAATCCAACCCTAACTGTAGCCAAAAACCTCTACAAAGAATAAATTAATATGCAAATTATTATTTTCTTCTGGAACAAATCCTTACTCAGAACTAACATCTCTCCCAAGATCTATATGTATCATAACAGGATAAAACTCCCCCTTCTTATTACGTTGTCATCTAGTGCTAATATCATCTTCTTCAGCCACTGTCTTTCCAAACCATACTTACAATACCAAACCTAGCCCAATGACTTCTTTGCAGGTCACAAAACTGATAAACAGAACCCACATATTTGCTTTCCTCTTCTTCAGCATAGTGTCTCAATTCCCACTGGCAGAGCTTTTGTACCCAGCAGACTATGTAGTTCTGTAGTTTCTGCTTTCTCTGATCAAACTCTTACTCAAAACTTAACAGTATCACCTCAGAGAACCAGTTCCCCAGATAACAGAAAATAAAATGTGGGTTTTTTTCTGGAACCAGCTTTCTTCCTTCTAATGGTGGACCTGATACAAGGAGGCTTCAGCAGCAGAGTTGTTAAGTTCCCGTACTCAAAAATGTTATGAATTTAACTAGAATCTCTTCTGTGAACTATATTAAAATATGAACAGTTTGCTTTCCAGAAATTGCCCTTTTCCTCACCCAGAGCCTTTTTGAATGTTTAATCCTGGTGTTTTTATTGCACCTTTCCACAGGCCAAAATCTAAGCCCTAATCAACATCCAGAACATGAAAATTTAAAAGGCCTATTTTTTCTTTCTGACATCTTAATTCTAGACTGGTGTCATTTGCAGGACCAAATACTGAAACTGTCTCCTTGAGATCTGCTGTTTATATTAAGAATTCTTAACTCACTAAGGAATAAATCTCTGTCCATATGCTCATGAGCTTCACAGGACCTTAAATAAATCTCACTCCTGAGCTTGTCCAGTCTATGACATCCCTAGGTTCTCAAATAGAATAGAGTGGCAGGGGGGAAAAAAAAAAGAAAAATATTAAGCTAAGGATATTTTGGCCACAATAGAACAAAATGTCTCAGTGAGTCCTGAAGGATAAAGAATAGTATGTTCATGGCTTAAGGCACTACTCCCAGGAAAGTTAACATGAACCACAGTTCTACTCACATGCTAATAAGTTTGACATATTTACAAGAACAGAACAAAACAACAACAAAAACTTTCAACATGAAAAGAAGCTTTCTTCTGGGTTGGCTCCCTGAAACATTTTGCCGTGCTGTGTTCTGTAAATGTCAGCAGAGTCAGCTTCCTAGGTTTGTGCTTCACAGTGGCAGACCCATAAGGACCCTGGAAGGGCAAAACATAAACTGTTGATGTACAATTCAGGTATTGGAGGAAGCCTCAGTAAAATCCTCTCTCCATACTTTGGTCTCATAAACTTAAACAGAACTCAAAAAATAGAGAACAGTAGGGTTTATCTTTACTCCATCAAAAGAAAATAGAAATAATTTCTGAAAATTAAGGCCTGAAGCTTTCATGATCCACTGAAAAGACTGAGTCTGAAGAGGAAACAGTTGTAAGGACAGTTGTAGAACATATATGTTTATAGGACTAGAGAACAATTTTCTGGCACCGATTTTTATCATAGGTCAGAGGAGGTCCATTCACTCTCTTTTCTACCCTACCATTGCTGAGTTTAAAAATATCCCCAAGATGTGAGCTACAAAAATTTGAACAATTTGCATTTGGCATAGTGTCTCACCCTATCTCACAGAAGAACTGTAAATTGTGTACTTATAATAGGCTGCATCTGAAAATAACAGGATATTAGGGAAACTGTTCTCCTCGGTTACCCTGCTGTCATTCTAACCATAACTCTGTGCTTGCCAACGAGTTTCTTGTGGGACTAGAAGAAAATGCTAGCCATTCTCTGAAATAGCTTCCAGAAATTCTGCCAAACCTGCAGACCCCAGTTTTCCTGTGCTTAAAAACATACTGCACAGCCTCCAAGATATTTTAAAACAAAATACAAATTAAACTGCCATGGGTTTAGTGTAGGCAGGAACCAAGATAAAGGAAATTTTTCAGACACTATTGTAAGAAGATGTTAATTCATGATACAGCCACTGCTTAGCCTTACTCCACAGATTTCTGGTTATTTTTCTTCTCTTTTAGAGCAAGTCACAATTACAGGGGGAAGAACAGGGAAACTTGTCACACAGACCTTGATAATCATAATCATAGCTTCAGATCCTGACGTAAACAAAGCAAAAATCTTCAATAAAAACATGAAGTGTTCTTTCCCTCTGACTTGGAGATACAGGACTTCAGGCTGCTGCAGAGAAGCAGTGCTCCTCTATAACCCTAGCATTAACCATCCACCAACAGCCATATTCCTCTTTCCAATATTCCATCTGCAATTGTAAACTTTTGTGTTACTCTGTGTTTAAGAATGAAGATAATTCTTGAGTGGTGTCATGGTTTGACTCTGGCTAAAAGCCGAGAGCCCACACATAGATCTAAAATTTCTCAGAGANGTTCTTCCAGGCCACCAGTCCTCCCAAGAAATGCTACTCAGCGTGGGTCTCTTCTTCCCGTGATCCACAGGACTCTATCAGGGCTCTGCTCCAGCAAATGTCCCACAGGATCACAGCCTCTCTCCTCCAGCACTTCAGCTCCGCGCAGAAATCTTCCAATCTTTCCACGAGTGTGCTGCGAATCTTTGCTCCTATATCCCCCACAGTTTTCCTGGGGCCCTATTCCAGTGTTTAAGGCATCTTCTCTTTCTCCTCTCTCCGACCTTGGTGTTAATCAAACTTCCCACCTTCCTCTCTCTTAAACCGCCATGATGTTCTGCCCAGCTTTTTTTTTTTTCTACTCCTTCTTAAATATGTTATCACAGAGGCGTTGTTGCCTGACCTTGGCTAGCTTAGAGCAGAGAAAAACTCTAGCAGCTTCTTAAAGAAGCCTCTCTCCTAGCCCCCCCAGCTAATAAAAAACTCTGGCTACTTAAAACCACAACAAGTGGTGAGTGAAATAGGAATTACTTCTTCATTATGGCACTAGATCATATTTTATGTTCCTGAACCTTGAGAGGTCCAGTATATACTTCATTCCCTCTCCTTTCTAATCCTAACCCCAGCTACAAATTTAGTCAAGGGAGCCATCTTGGGAAAATCACTCACAGTGACCCACCCTTTGCCATAGGTTTACAGAAACCTTATAGAAGGAAGAAAATGAAACAGGATCTACTGTCTTGCTCTGACATCTGTTATCAATTTACATCACGGCCAAGATTAGAGGGAAAAAAATCCTACAAGTCACTATCTTCATGAGTCATTCTTTACCATCTCTGAGCAAGTCCTGCAGAATCAGCAGGTTCCTGCTGTCCATGACCCTGAGCCTACCTAAGACTTAAATCAGGGTTTAAGAGTAAATCAGAGACCTCAAAATAAACTACCACTTTCTGTCTTGGTTGAGAGGTTTTAGTCAGCAGTAATTGTAGTTTCTAACAGGCTGTTCTGCTTAACTAGAACCCAAAGGCTCCCAAACTTGCTCTTCAACTGTAATTTTGGGAAATAGCTGTTCTAATATCTGATGTAAGTGAGTCTTAAAGGATTCAGTAATAAATTAATGTCTTTCTCTAACTCTGACCCAGTTCTCACCCTGTTTTCAAGGATAATGCTTAGTCAGTGTTGTTACTAGATAAGCTAAAAAACAGAGAAACCATTCTCCCTTCCAGAATCATTAATGACTTATTAACATGGTGAGATTGAGAGTGTCTCAAGACCTTGTCAGAAATCTTAATTTAGTTTTAGTGAAAGATTCCTAGTCAGATGTCATAACATTAAAAATTATTCTTAATTTATAAAACCAGCACTGTATAACAGAATCCATCCTCTGGTATCTACAGCACTGTTTTTTAGCACTGGAGCACTAATATACAGATTGACGTTAGTGAAGGGACTGAGGAAGACTCTTTCTTCTGCCACCAGGATTCTACTTCAGAACAAGCACCTAGGCAGCTTTGGCAGAGGACAGCCTTTTAGTTACTGTCCACCACAACATCCACAGTCTTAAGAAAAACACAGAGAACAATCTTTGGGCAGGGACAAAACATGAACCTTTTCCTTCTTTTGTATTCAACTTTCTACAAAGTGCAAGTCATACAAAAGAGGAACATTTTATTTTCCTGAAGTTCACAAGATAGCTCTTGCTGGAGTGTAGGCTTAGCAACAGCAGACATTTTAGTCTAGCACTCAGATAGTAGTGGAAAAATCGTACAGATTATAGTTAGATAAATAATTCTTCTGGCACTGAGCCATTTTTACCATAGCAAAATCTTTGGTGTGCAAGAGGACAGTGCAGTAAACAACAATGTAATCCTGCTGTTGTGGCTCTGAGTGCACTATATGCCCTGATCATGCCTCAGCAGGAATCCTCAGCCTCCATCCATTGGCCAGGAACACCATTTCAGCCTACATTATGGCCCCATCTCATGGACTAAATCATGCTCTTGGTAGGTTCTGGATTCTGCTGTCCTGACTTGCAGGCTACATTTCTGACTGGACCAGACTTCACTCTGTCTGATGACTGCTAGGTTGCTGACAGAGCCAGTTACTGTCATCACCCCCTGACCTGCTTGAATACTATGGGGCTCTGCCCTGTTGGTGTATTCATTACTGCACCACTCCTGGATCACTCCTGGCTCCTTGTCTCTTGGGGAACAGCCCTGCTCTTGTCTCTTGATACTGTATGTGCAGTAACCATCACCTTACTTACAATCCTTTCTCAGCTCATCCTTGTTTGAGGTCAGTGAAGTGTCTGTGTACATTAAAAAGTCAAAGTTTCCTGTCTACTATGAAGGCTTTGTGTGCAAACCCNTGGGCAAATTACAAACAAGGTTCTTCAGCCCCTGATTTCCTAATTCCAGGAGCAGCTCTTTGTTAATCTTTAAAATATTCCAAGATCCAGCATTAAGTATTTTGATGTAAATTAAGTATATTGATGTAAAGTAATTCACTCTCATGGCATTCACAGATATGCCACAGGATTGTGTGTTTTTTGTATGGTAGATAGAAGATGATACCACAGGGCTTACAAAATGGCACTAAGTGCTTGTGCTTATTCATCTGACCTCTGATACAGTGGACTTTAGTCCTTATCCCGACTGCAACCTAACCTATGTTTAACTTCAGCTTGGTCACTCAGATAAGAACTCAAGCCTTCCCTCCCCGCAGTATGACAGCGAGTCTCCTGGACCTCTTCAAAGCTCTTTAGATATACAGAAATAGCCAGTGCTATGGGAAGGGGTTGTTTCCTGTAACAGAGCAGACATTGATGTTTACCGACAAAAACTGGTAAATTTGAAGCTAGGCTGTAAATTCAAGCGCAATTGTTGGCCTCCTGTTATTGACAGTAAAAAAGAAGAATGCCTGATTACTTTTGAATTTCCTGCCTTTTGAAACTCTTTTTACATTCCTTTTGTAGATCTTTTGGGTTTACTACATCAAACAGTGACATGAAAGCCTTACTGCATCAGTCAAACTTACGAAATTCAAACTTGTGAAGTCTCTCTCCTCTCCTTTTATCACATCACTGGCATTAGGCTCTTCATAAGATAGTTGCACATATTGGTCTAATATGGTGTTATCCTGACATTTTATCGTAATTTCAAAAAATCACAATTTTTGAAAAAAATCTATTATTTGTACTGAGTATAGCTGAGTCTGACATTTTTAAGGAGTTCTTGACACTAACAACAGTAATTTCCTATTTCAAGTTATGTGTCCTAAACTAAAGAAGGAAATTCAATGACACATTGTGCAGAATGCTAACTGAGTGCCATTGCAATTCCTGTATTTCCCTGGGCTATGAGATGTCATTACACCGTTTAAAGTGTTTTGTTTGAGAAAGAGTTTTGAATAAGAGAAGTCCAGGATGAAAAATTTGTGTCTTCTGGCCATTCAGCTCTCAGAGTTTGACAAGGATACAGCCACACAATATGTTGTAGTTACTATGATTTTCATATGCGATCATTTTGTTGATATGCTTCTTTATTTCTAGTTCAGAAATGGTTGAGTAAACTCATTTTTATTTGTACAACTGTTAGAGGCACAACAGTTTTTTAGCATATTAATTATTATTCTAGTCTAAACAAACATAGTTGTTTGTAAAAAGGTGTATTTCTTATTTTTTCTGTTTTTTTTTTAAAAAGAACTTTAAATCCTCACAACTAAAGAGTAAAAAATATTCGAGTGACCCTGATGACCTGTTACCCACCATAAACAGAAAATAAATGAAATGAACATTTAATGAACATATCAAATTCTTAAGTGGCTAGATACTGTATTGAGAGACATGGGGCAATAATTCAAAATGACTGACACGTGGATTAATCTAATGTTCCTCAACAATAGAATGGAAGTCTTTTTTGGGCAAGAACCATTTTTTTGTTCTCTGCTAGTACAGCATCTAGTGCATAACACGTACCTGCTTAGGGCTCTGAGGTGCTTTTGCATAATAAATGATAATCAAACTACCAATAGATAGAGTACATTTAATAAACAATTCTCAATTCAAACTCTAATTCAGAGATGTTATTGTTGCATACAGTCTGAAAAATCTGTTCAGGGAATGTTGAGTGACTAAGCTTAGGAAAAAATCTAAACATTTAATTAAATTTTATTGGCTTCTTTTTCTTGACAGTGATTTTTATGGCAGTGCACTATCCAAGAAGAGGGTGGCATATACCCCAAAAGAGAGACAATGATGAATTCTGTGTATCAGTAAATGGTTTTTAGAAAGGGTTAATCAAAACAGCTGTGAGGAATGGAGAGTTCTTTTTTATTTAGATTGGGCAGACTTCTGAGAGTGTGGTTGAGACAATCAGTTCCGTAGTAAGAGCACTAATTCTATAATGATTTTCCTACATCACAGACATTAGATGTTGTAATATTAATGAATTTTGATGGATGATGGGAAAATCAGTAATGAAAAATTGAAAACTTAACCCTCTGCTAGAAAATTCATACCCGAGAACCAAACAGAAGTAGATACACACTGTTGTATATATAAAAGACTGAATGCTTATATGTGTGTATAAAATGAGTACATATATACATGAGATACATATTCTGTCATTCATTCTCTCTCATGATCTGCAATTATAAAAGACCTAGAACAAAGATGATTATCTGAAACTGTTTTTTTTTTTTTTAAATTATAAAGACAAATTGTCTCAAAATCAAATAACGGTTTGAATTGGAAGGAACATTTAAAGATCATCTAGTCTAATCTCTCTTCCACTAGACCAGGTTGCTCAAAGCCCTGTCCAACCTGGCCTTGAACATTTCCAGGGATGTGGCATCCACAGGTGCTCTGGGCAGCTATGCCAGTGTCTCACTACTCTCAACATAACAAATTGCTTTCTAACGACAAATCAAAATCTTTCAGTTTAAAACCATTGTCCCTACCCCTGTCAGTACAGACCTCAGTAGAAAGTCCCTCTCTTTTAACCCCCCTTTAGGTACTAGAAGGCTGCTATAAGGTCTCCTCAGAGCTTTCTTTTCTCCAGGCAGAACAGTGGCTCTCAGGCTGTCTTCACAGGAGAGGTACTCCAGCCCTCTGATAATTTCTGTGGCCCTCCTCTGGACCTGCTCTAACAGGTCCACATCCTACTGTGCTGGGGGTTTCAGACCTGGATGCAGTACTCCAGGTGGGATCTCATGAGAGTGCAGCAGAGGTGGAGAATCACCTGCCTCAACTTGCTGACAGTGCTTTTTTGATGCAGCCCAGGGTTTAATTAGCTTTCTGGGCTGCAAGCTTGCATTGCTGGCTCTTGTCGAATTTTTTGCCCATAAGAATCACCTAGTCCTTTGCAGTACCTCTCTCAGTCCACTCATCTCCCTGCCTTTGCTGATAGTACTGTGTATCCTGACTCAGGTATTTGACTTGGCCTTGTTGAACTTCATGAAGTTTTCACACGCACACTCCTCCAGCCTGTTGAGGTCCCTCTGGATAGCATACCTTCCCTCTAGTAAATCAAATGTGTCACTCAGCTTGGTGTCATTGGCAAACTTGTTGGGGGTGCGCTTGATCCCACTGTCTACATCATTACTGAAAATATTAGAGTACTGGTCCCAGTAGAGACCCTTGAGGGACACCACCTGTTACGGGTTTCCAGTTGGGGGTTGAGCCACTGGCTATAACTCTTTGGACGCGGTTATCCAGTCAGTTCTTTATCCATCTAGAAATCCATCTATCAAGCTCAGNCACATCCTACTGTGCTGGGGGTTTCAGACCTGGATGCAGTACTCCAGGTGGGATCTCATGAGAGTGCAGCAGAGGTGGAGAATCACCTGCCTCAACTTGCTGACAGTGCTTTTTTGATGCAGCCCAGGGTTTAATTAGCTTTCTGGGCTGCAAGCTTGCATTGCTGGCTCTTGTCGAATTTTTTGCCCATAAGAATCACCTAGTCCTTTGCAGTACCTCTCTCAGTCCACTCATCTCCCTGCCTTTGCTGATAGTACTGTGTATCCTGACTCAGGTATTTGACTTGGCCTTGTTGAACTTCATGAAGTTTTCACACGCACACTCCTCCAGCCTGTTGAGGTCCCTCTGGATAGCATACCTTCCCTCTAGTAAATCAAATGTGTCACTCAGCTTGGTGTCATTGGCAAACTTGTTGGGGGTGCGCTTGATCCCACTGTCTACATCATTACTGAAAATATTAGAGTACTGGTCCCAGTAGAGACCCTTGAGGGACACCACCTGTTACGGGTTTCCAGTTGGGGGTTGAGCCACTGGCTATAACTCTTTGGACGCGGTTATCCAGTCAGTTCTTTATCCATCTAGAAATCCATCTATCAAGCTCAGATCTCTCCAATTTAGTGGCTAGAATGTTCTGGGGTATCAGATCAAGGACCTTATGGAAGTCTAGGCAGATGACATCCAGAGCTCTTCTCTTGTCTGCTGGTACAGTTACTCCATTATGAAAAGTGACCAGATTAGTTGAGCATGATTTGCCCTTGGTGAAGCCCTGTTGATTGTCTTTAATCACCTCTCTTTCTCTTATATGTATCAACATATCTTCCAGGACATCCTGCTCCATGATCTTGCAGGGCAAGGAGGAGAGGCCAACTGGTTGGTAGTTCCCAGTGTCTTTCTTTTTGCCCTGTCTAAAAATGAGCATGATGCTTCCCTTTTTCCAGTAACTGGCAATTTCTGACTGCCACAACTTTTCAAATATGATGGAGGGTGACTTAGCAATACCCTATTGTATCAGTCTAATAGACAATATTCTGTGGCAGAAATAGCAAGGAGTTGACATTTAGGGTGCAAGTGAGCCTGGCCATGCTCCGAATGTTCCCATTTTACTGTCCCTGAAGTCATGGATGTTGGATGAGGGTTATTGGAGAATGTATCCCTGTATCCCTATGGATCCCTTCACAGAATCACAGAATGGTTGAAGTTGGAAAGGACCTCTAGAAGTCATCTAGTCCAAATTCACTGATGAAGAAGGGCCACCTAGAACCAGTTGTCTAGGACCATGTCCAGATGGCTTTCAAACATTTCCAAGGATGAAAACTCCACAGACTCCCTGGCAAACTGTGCCAGTGCTTGGTCAACCTTACAATAAGAAAATGTTTATTCATGTCTAGATGTCCTGTGTTCCAATTTGAGCTCATTACCTATTGTGCTGTCACTGGGTACCACTGAAGAGAGCCTGATTTCTTCTTTATACCTTCTCTTCAGATATTTAAATGCAAGATTCCTGCTGAGCCTTCTCCAGCTTGAACTTCCCCAGACTTTCCTCGAAGGAAAGATGCTTAATTATTTTTTTGACACTCTCTTCATCATATTTGTCCACCAGAAGGACCACCAGGAGGTTCTTCTCTGCCAAGCTACTTTCCAGCTAACTGAACATAAGCTTCAGGAGCAAAAGGCCAGATTCTAAGCAGTACGAGACATACCTTATATTGCCAGAAGTTCATTGGTGCTGCAGTCAAAAACTAAGTATGTAAAAAGATATAGCTTTCTAAATTTTAATGCTCATTCCATCTTATAAAAAGGATAATACAGATGAAATGGTAATAATTTAACCTGTGGCCTTGAAATCAATTTAATCTCCAAATGTGTCTACCCACCAATCCACAGCTGGCAAAAATAAAGTGGAGCTGTAGAATGGTGGAGTTTAATCACAGACTTGGCTTATAAATGTGAGGTTTTATTTCAGTCCTTAACTTTTCACAACTCTTGGTTTAATAGAAACTGTAGTGAGAAATGACTGCTGTCTGTTGTGTCCAGCCAGATGACTGCGTAGCTTTTTTCAGCAGGTGATCTGGTTGTAGAAAGTAGTTATTTTAGTGCAAAAAGCTAAATCACTTGCTGTGTGTAGTGAATATCCACATAATAAGAATCTGAAGACTCCTATTAATGTGTCAGCACTTAACCACTTTGATAAACTCACTGGCTGCAGTAGCAGCATATGCAAGATTTACTGCATGAAGAAGGGCTTTCATTTGAAAAAGGAGAAACAAGCTCACAAATGGAAAACATGACTTTGTTCTGTCCTTCAATATTGATAGGAATTCAAGAACCTTGTTTTACCTAGCCAGTGCAGGCAATGTACAAAGGAAAAATAAGAGGAAAAACACTCAGTGATCAAATATTAGAGGATACCTAACGACCTAAGAAGTAGAGTTAGTTAAATAACAATGGCTGAGCAAGTATAGGGAAGGATTTACTGATCTAGAAAACCACTTCAGTAACTTTTTTCTTCACATTAAAGGAACAATGAATAATTGTTTCCAATTTTCACTCAGTTAGTTGCCTTCCTGAAGTTTAACAATATGCAAAAATAAAACAAAAGCCTTAAATCGGGATAAAGTAGGGAAAAAGGGAAACATCTTCTGAGATCTGACACATCTTTCAATACATTGTTTGTAAACAGGACACAGCATACAATGCAAATTGAAATAGTACAGGCAATCCCATCTTTTCCTATTATTTGACCTTTGCTCTTGAACTGGTGGTAAATATTGCTAAAAGTAAAGCACACAAATTCCCTAAGAGTCACCTCTGAGTCATTTTCTAGTATTATTATGCAAATATTAGTTTCTGCTCACTGCAGTTTGTATTTGTGATATATGCAAGCTGAAGAACATCAGGGCTGAGTAATCTGCTTAAGAGTAGCACACTATAAATGTGATGCATTGTAACATTTTGCAAAGCACAAAAGGTAATTGAGTGGGATCAATTAGAAAAGTAGGAGGGCTTAGTGGAAAAGAGGGGAGCAATTTGTAAACTACTGTGACATCTTTTATTTTGGCTAGGCTTTCCAAAACACATTAGTAGGCCATCTAGCCCTAGAATTTAAGGGATAATTGTAAGCAGCTTCTTTGAAAAGTCTGGCCTTTGTACTTATGAAAAAATGGAAGATCTATTGTTGTAGAGGAAGGAACGCAATTTTCAGGACAACGTAGATTGCATTCCTTAGAAATGTGATATGTTTTAAACACTATTAAAAGCAAGAGTTTATTGAATGCAAAGTCATATACTACAATAGTTGCTATACTTGCAAGTTAAAAGCTTTACTTCTTGCCTTGTTAAAATGTATTTAGAAAGCAGCTCCTCAAAATAAGCTACTTCTCTTTGGTTAGGTTATAGTCAAAGCGCTGCTGCTTGTTTCTTTACTTTCCTGACCAGATAATATGTCTGTTGCTTAAGCAGTCCTAGTTTTCCTCAGCATGTTTGTTTTTGCAGGGCCAAGAACTGGACTTGATGATCCCGATGGATCTTTTCCATCTCAGCATATTCTATGATTCTATGAACTGGGGATACATGACTGAGATCTTTAAAAAAAAAAAAAAAAAAGATGGCTTGAGCTCCCTAGAACTTAAGGATATTCTTAGCATTTTCCTAATTAGACAAAAAGATAAGACGTGACATGCTACTACTTTCATCTTACATTTTAGAGATATATTTCACACCAGCAGATTTTCTAAGATATAACTTAGAAAGGCACTGTTTTAGCACTGTCTTTTTCATAACACTTCAAATAAAGGCTTAATTTTAATAAGTAATTTCAGAGAACCTTAGGAGATCTAGTGAAGAAGTTAACAAAAGAAAAAAACAAATTAAAAGCATCCTAGAAAAAAACCCCCAACCTACCAGTGAACCAACAAATCAACCAACCAACAAAAAAAAACCTACAAACAAGCAAACACCAAACCAAACCAAAAAACAAAACCAAACCAAACCACCAACCAAAAAATCCATAGTGAATAGTCACTATTGATTATTAATGATCAGTATTTTTAAAACCTTAATGAGGACACAAAATGGCATGGGTCTCTGCTGCTCAGATAACAAGTAATCCATCAAGGAATCATATGAAAGGTGAATTGAGGAAAGAAAAGCATCATTCTTTAATCTCAAATGAAAAAGTAATTTTATTCTAAACACTAAATACATGCTTTTAATTTTTTTTTTTTTTTTTAAATTTTTAAGATATGAATGTGTCACCAGAAGAAAGGAGATGCCTTGCCTCGCTTTTTACGTATGGAAAGTTTACTTGGCTCTTGGCTGCAAAACACATGAAATAATGTGGAAAATGGCCTCTTAATACTCTCAACACTTCAGAAGACTGCTGAAGCTATAAAGAGCAGGAATACTCTGCACTAATAATATTACATATATACTTGGGTCTATTGAGTGGGGCTCACAGCAGATAAAATGTTCATTATTTTTGTTTTCTTACGGAAATACTGATGATGAGTGGATAAAAAGAAGCTGTAATTCTGAGTAGACTCAGTCCTGGCACAACATAATTTTTAGTACTCTTCAGAAATAGCTATTTACAAACTGAAAGTCACAGGGCCTGTATGAGGAAAAGCAGTTCAGAACAAAAAGCCTTGCTTTCACATATCAACAGTAATATCTTCACTGAAAAATTCCTATGTCAACTGTGATTATGGCTTTAAAGGTTAGGTATACTGGTAAATAAGACTAGATCTGAGAATAATAATTAGCCTATGCAGAAGATTTTTTAGGGTGGAAAATTGTACATTTGTGAATAAAATTTGGATATATTCTCTGCTATTCAAGGTCTATTTTTATTTCATAAATATCTATCACAAGAGAAGTAGGCCCCACTTTTTTCCTTGTATATATTTCAGCACTTAGTTCTTGATAATTTTAATGCTTGAATAGTAAAGCATTCCTCTGTATTATATGTTTGCCATTGTTACTACAGCTATTAGTATTATTTCTTATAGTGTATTTATTCTTTTTGTTACTATGTATCTCTATATATGTTACTATGTATCTCTATATATGCATACCTATATATCTATGTAATTTGTAACTCGTTCCATTAAAGTAGTTGTAGATACAATTCTTTCACATAGTGACAGAGTACAAAAGCCAAATATTTAAAGCTAGATACTTAGTAAGATTTTCAAAATTTTGGCACAAAACACTCAGAGTTAATTGCAGGCTGTTTTAAAATTCCCATCACATTCAACCTGAAGAAAAGGACCCTGCAAATGTAAATAGCTTGCTGGCAAATCTATATCATTGTATCCTCAACTGTCTTTACAAATCTGTGCTAAAGTGCAGTAGGTCCATATTCTCTGACTTTCTCAGATTGTGCATCTGAAATCTAAACAGTTCCTATTGGCAAAAATTATCAATCTTTGTTAACTTATGTTGCTATTAATTGAAGTTTTTTCTATACAGAGACTGAAGGATTTAATCTCCTGTACGAAATATTCATTAATAAAAGTATACATTTTTCTTTATCATTATCTATTAATGTGAGAGAAGAGGTGGAGATATAAAATAAAACACCAGTTTCTCATTGAAGTCAAAGTAGTAGCTAAGAAGCTAGACACTGGATTTCTATGTGAGTCAGTATTTGAACAAAATCTATAGAAAATTAAGTCTCAGACAAAATCTTAACACAGTTCAAAATTACCTCAGAACACTAGAAAACACAATCCTCTATCATATCCTTTTCTCATATTTTCTTACTGTAATACTATGATGTACTGTGATCTTATTTGAGACTAAATCATATTTATGCAACAGTTCCCATAGTCCTTTCGCTTTGTGCGACATAACACTCTTGTCTTGTCAAAGAACTCCTTTCCATTAGTCTCTGTAGCCCCCACCACCCTAAGCTGAAAGGAAATGTATCTGAGGAGAAATTAGCGTGAGATGGATGCTCAGCTGGATTTGTTCTTGGCCAATTTTGTTCCATGTTTTTTATGAATGACTTGGACAGTGGAAGGAATGCCACATTGTTATGTTTGACATCAGACCAGGGGGATTACCACCTCATTCAAGGGTTGGTTCAGATTTCAATTATACCTCAACAAAAAATGAATAGAAAGGACTACACTTCATCAAGGATAAATCATATGCACAAATGAGGAATGACTGGTTAACCTGATATATGGGCTAAAGGTCTCTCAAGCTATGTGTGAGTCAGTGTCATGGGCTCAGACTGATACCTTTGTCTCAAAGCTTTTTCCTCACGTATTGAAAAAAAAGCCCATCTCTTTCAAGTTGTGATGATTATTCAATCTGCACAATTACTTCATCTTGCTGCGGTCCCTGCTTGGGTGGCAGCAATCCCGACACCTCTCTTCAGCCCTGGCTTGCGCTGCCACGCCAAGGGCACCGGGCACGTGTGGGTCACCTGATGACACAAGGGTCCTTCCCAAGGGACACCAGCCACCAGGTGACTAAGGCCCCGCTAGGCAAGTGGTACTCCCTATCCACACGTCCCTAGCAGGGACTGCGTGTGTGGACTAGTTGGCCTGACCTTGCCTAGGAGTCCTTGGTCCAATGGTATGAACACTGCAGCAAGTCAGAGGGTAGAAGGGTAGAAAGCGACTCACTCTCATTGGGGCGAAACAGGAACAGTTTATTAGGGGTCCAAACCCCAAAGCAACCAACAGGGAGTGAGCTCAGAACAGCTCAAGATGAGGGGTTTTATAGAGGGTGGAATTGAAGGGTGGAGAGAGGGTAAGGGCCAATGATATTGAGGGAGAGGTGGGATTAAGGGGTGACAGACAGGAGTAGAAGCCTGAGGCCTTCTACTCAAGCCTATCCGGGACCTAGTAGGGATGATTGACAGGGAAGGTGCCAGAACAAGGAGCGGAGTTGGGGTACATATATGGTACAGGGATAGGAGGGGTTTAGGGAAGGGTACAAAGAAGGGGAGGAGTTGGAGAGATTACATAATAGGGGAGCATACATACAACAGAATGAACCAAATCCTGGATAGGGGGCAACAGAACAAACTATTACAGTGGAACAAATATACAACACACACCACCTCATCATCTGGCTGAAAGAAACTGAGAGAAAATACCGAAGTTAAGGCAATGTATCGGAGGGGGTAATAAGGTGAGCTGTTGTGCTTATGACTTTGTGTTGCGCTTGACCCCTTCATGTCTTTCACATCCTAACTGTACTTTTCACTGGAATGAACTTACTAGTATCTTGTTTGCAAATAATTTTTTTGATACTAAAAATGTCTTCAGGATGAATACTGAAGAATATTGACTGTATATACTGCAGTGAATCCAGTGTTCCCTATACCTTTCCTAGATACTGAGTCTACTCTTGTGCATCCAAACTTCCTTATGTCGGAGCAGTGTAGCTCCGATTAAAGTAAGAATGGGTGCCTGACCTTTTCAAAACCATGCCCTGGAACTGCATGTGAGAATGGCAAGGTTGTATGGGATCAAATTCTCCCTGGGACCATGCCAAGTAGCTGATACTGGTGTGTGTTTGGTACTGGTAACTGTGTTAGAGTGTCCAGCAGTACCTCTGGGTCTTGCTTCATTTGCAGGAGCGCACTGCTCCTAACAAGTTCAGATTCTCATGACACAAAGTGTGGAAAACATAATTAGGGTTTACCAAGTACTCTCAGAAAACTACCAGGCCTTTTGTAGTTGTGGAAGTCCTTAGGAATCTACAGACTTCTCTAAGATGAGAGGCTGGTAATCCAAGTTGCGAAGTGAGTGGGAAAAGGTGTTCTTTTTAAGATGTTAGGCAGATCCTATTGAAAAATATCCTAAAAATAAAATGAAGATATGAGATTGAACATCACCTTGTTACAGAAAACTTTATGTTACTATCAAAAAATAGGTAAACCCTTATAATTTTAATATATACTACTAGGAATATTTTAAAAGAGACTACAGCTATCTTGGTGAGGGATAATAAGGCCTCAGAAAGAATATTTTTTTCCACTGCTTGGTTAATGGTCTTAAAATAAGATGTGAGAAAAATGCATCAGAGTCCAGGAGAGAGCTTAAAGACAGTAGAGAGAGAGATGATCAGAGAAATGATCTATTAGGAAAGTTTGAAACAGGAGTATTTGTTCAGTCAAGGGAACAATAGGCTGAGTCATGAAATAATCTCACATTTAAAGGTGGTTAAAAAAAGATAGCTAGCAATTGTTTTCTGTCTGCTGAGCAAGGACAAGATAGAATTAACTCCATTTGATCAAGGATTATTTAAACTGAGTACTAGGAAAGAATTGCCATTAGGGTAGTAAGCACTCAAACAATTTATGTAGAGAACATCTCACTGACTGACTTCAGGAATTGTAAGCAAACAGCTGTCTCAGTCTTCCATTGGTTTGTCCTCACTTAATGTAGCTGATTTATATCTTGATCTCCCTTCTGCACGCTTGCATGTCTACCTTTCGATAGCAAAAATATCATATTCATTCCTATTCAAAAGCATGGGAAGAGGAATAGGGTGCTTTTACTCTCTATCCCCCTTCAACCATACCCCTTGTGTTGCTGTATGACGAGTACTTGTAGAATTAGTGGCTTGCATGTCTCAAAGGAAAATTATCCTCTGCAAACTGATTCAGACAAATCCTCTACAAGCATGGCATAACCTGTAGTAGCAAGAGCAGTGCTTGAATCCCCAGATAAATTCAGCTGAATTGCAATTTAGATATGGGGAGTGATATTGGCAGTTTGTTGCTGCTAATTCAAAAAGTATGAAACTTTTTGCAGCCTGATATTGCACTAAAGGTAAATTTAAGTCTAAAATACTTTCCAGAAATTTTCTGTTGCTTGAAGTTTAGTTGGATACTGAGATCTGTAAATACCGTGGATGATGTGTGCTATTTTGATTTAGCTGAAGAGAGTCAGGCTCTGTGCCACTGCGACCGATAGGATCCGCCATTTATTTTCAGTTATGTCATGCTGCTCAGTTTTATACCTTCAGGTTGTCAATTTTAACAGACAAATATTATTTTGTTTAGTAGGATTTTTGCTCAATTTTTGCTTTTGTGGATGTATCAAAGAGGATAACATAGAGTACTAGGTCTTCGGAAATAACGGGCGTTTATTCATTGAGGTACTAGTTTCACATGCTACATCAAACTTTTGCAAAACTTCAGCAAAGTTACTGGTATTTTTAGGGCTGTAACAAAATAGCAAACCCGGTTTTTCAACAGTTTCTGGCCAAAGATGCTGCATTTTTTATAATTAGACTGTGTCATTCAGGCTAACATGTTTCTCTTACCAGACCTTTATATTTTGAAAGGATGGAACATAGCTTTGCTTTGACCTTATCAAACCACAGGTGATCTCTGCAACAGGTTACTGCATTGATCATCTGCACTGTCTTGTGCTTGGAAAGGCTTCACCAAAGAAAACCTCTGGAATAAAAGATTCTAAAGCTTTTCTTTCTCTCTCTTCCCTTCCCCCTCTCTTTTTTAATTTTTATTTTTGATTTGTTTCAGGTTTTTGTTCGGTTTCTTTTTTCTTTTTTGTTTGTTTGTTTTGTTTTGTTTTGTTTTTGCTCAGATGGTCTTCCACTCTGGTATCAGGTTAATTAGGTGTGGCACTGTTCATTCTGAGATAAGTCACTATCTTGGCTGCACTATCAAGCCACTGTTTTGACTGATAGTTTTCTGCTGTTCAAAATGTCCTCTAACAAGCTCTACCATTTCATACGCATTCTTAGTTTACAGGGTTTGAGGAAACTTCAAAGGCTGACATTCTTCATAAAGCGCAGCAAATCTGAGTTATCCATAGGAAAGCACTGCCTATCAATTATGGAAAATGTTAAAAGAGAAAAACTGAAACTGCAGAGTTGTCTGTAAATACTTAGAGAAGATCACTGATCTCATTTACTGTTATGGTGTTTTTATGAGACAGTACATAATGTAGGCAGAAACATCTAATTTAGTGTCACCTCACCAGGTTGTGTCAAGCCATCCGGAGTACATCATTAAAACACAGTGGTCCTCATCTGCCCTGAAGGCTAAATTCTTTAATTACCTAAAATAATGTTGTGCCCTTGAACATATTGTGAACCTATAAAACAAAAGTTATTGGAAGTAGATTTGCCATCTCCAGTGTTCAGCTCCTACTATGTGTACAGGGGAGGAACTGTAGACCATCAGCATGAGATGGAGTGGATGGTTGGAGGGCAAGGGCTCTTCTTGGATCATTCTTCTCCAATGTCTTTTTGAACAGGTGTAATCTCTGTTTGACCTCATCTAAAAGTAACATTTTTTCATGGGGAGATTTGCTTCCTTGGTCTTAATACGGTCTGATAACTTACTCTAAAAACTGATTCCTCAGGCTGTTGAATCAACACAGCAGATAACAAAAAACAATCTGGTCAACTTTTTCCACCTTGGTCCCACTGATAAATTTGTGCACAAATTAGGCATTTTAGGTACTGAAAACAGGTTAATTTGGGTCTCATAAGGTATTATTGATATAGTAATCTAGGCATTGATGACATTGAAAGAATCTGTTCACCCAAATGTCCTAATACTCCCCTCCACTATGTGTGAAATTCAACCATTTTTCATATAACGCACTTTTATCTGTCTGCTAAACCCAGATGTCCCTGTTGGCACTATCTGTAACATTTCTCAGTTTCTTAGAGTCATCTCTGACATGTCCAGCAATTTCCGGTGTCATGTGCGTAGTTTTCCATGTTCTGTTCACCTAGCTTTACTTCAGAGCAGGACAATGCCAGCTGCTTAGTCTTTGTCTGCCAGGCTAATGTGGACATACTGAGTATTTTACATCTCCTGTGAAACCAATTTGCCACTTTTCTTTTAATGGAAATGAGAAAGAAAATGGGTGAGAAAAGAAAAAATAAGAAGGGGCATATAGTTTTCAATCCAGAAAATGGAGTAAGGAAATGGTGTTCTCTGCTATAACCTCAGAATTCTCAGCAATCAAAATTCATTCTAGTAGACAGAAAAAGCTCCTAGTAGAATCTGAGATTTTTGTACATTCTAGTATATTTAGTTCTCTCATTTCAAATACATAGATGATATCTACTGATCTTATATATTTTTGGCTGCTCCTTTGTAGGATACCCAAAGTTCAAGGTGTCGGTGAACCTTAACACATCAAGGTTAAGCATAAAAGGTGAGAAAAAAAGAAAAAAATGAGGTCTTGCAATATAACAGAAGAAAACTAATGTCTGTCAATGTTCTCATTAGTAAAACATTATAAACATTTATGTAAATTGCAGTAATTTAAATTTTACGTCTTTCTGTATCCAAGTTCAGTATTGGAACAGTGAGTTTACTGGGTTTTTCAGTAAGAGAAAGATACTTGTAGGGGAACTTGTTCTCTATGAAATGTTCATTAAGAACACCCTGACCTTACCCATTTAACTTCTCCTTCTGTAGAAGCCCTTTTCCAAGAAGGAAAAATGAGAAAGTACAGGTGGGTTGATCCATGCAGAAATACACTGTACAGAATCTAATATACATCTTCGACTTCCAAATGGTTTATATATCTGTTTTTCTCAAATCAGAACTCTTTTAAGTTATAAGTGATACTAATACAGGTAAGCATAAGCATATTTTTCTCAGGAATAGTACTCAGGTATGGAGTTCACTCCTGGTCATCCTGTGGTGTAGTGAATAAGTGTTTTAAGCTCTCTTAAAGAATGACCAGCAAAGGTGTCAGCAAAAAACAGGTTTAATGTAAAAATGACAGCATGACAAATTTTCTCAGATCATTGTGTGGCCTGAAGGAGAAGGTGGGGATGCACCACCACACATGGTAGGTGACTACTATTCAATTCAGTTGAACTCAGAATCAAATATGTTATCTTTGGCAATTAAGCTGTATCTATTTCTCTAATAGCTTTTCTTTTATTTTTTTTTTTTCTGAATATAGGATACCTGAAAAAAATGCAAGGCTTAGAATACACAATAATATTTTCTATTAGCAGAACATTGATATTGATAGAATATATTCATCCTCAGTTTAAAAAACACATTATCATACAAAAATGCTCTCCATTATGATGCTCTTCTCATTCACAGAATTTGTATCACAACTCTCCATTGTCCTTTGACACAGCTCATTGAGTTCTAGAAATACCATCTGAAAAAATTCATTCATTCTCTATCCACTTGCTATGAAACTCAGAAAAACGAAGAATGGTTTAGGTAGGAAGGAACCGTAACAACCATCTATTTCCAACCACCCTGTCATGGACAGGGACACCTTGCAGTAGACTAACATGTTCAAAGCCCTGTCCAAGCTGTCTGGGAACACTTCCAAGGATGTGGCATCCACAGCTGCTCTGGGCAGCATATGCCAGTGCGTCACCATCTTCAAAATTGAGAATTTCTTCCTAATGTCTATTCTGAAACTACCCTCTTTCATTTTAAAGCCATTCCCCTTTTTTGCCTGCTATTGTAGTGATTTATGAAATTTGTAATGCCACTTTTTTCCCTTTCTTTAGCACTTTTTACTATGGCTTCTGGAATTTTTCTACTAGTATGTTAGTTTTAAGGTGTTTGTGGTTGTTTTGTGGCACAGGTAGTTGTTTTGGGAATAATTCTTAACTCATCACTGACCATATTGCCAGAAGACTTTATTAAATGATATAAGTGACTCTTTCCCATTACTCTTAAAGAGGAAATTTTGTTGCCAGCAAAGAAACATAGATTTTTTTAACAGAGAGTACTCACTTTCCTTTGACAACTCTCATTGGGTACTGATAATGAGTAAATGCAAGATGTGATAATCAAATCCATATCATCATGCATGAGAATACTTTTATAAAGTTATGGGTTTATGCATATAATGACTGTGTACCTTCTGGATTAAAATATGAAAAATGTGACTTCTGCTTGTTCATTAATGCCCTCTCAATATAGGGAGTAATCTGTTTTGAGGAGCAAGAGAAATACTTAAAATAACTAATTTTGTACTAATAATTTTTGAATAATATAGGTTACATTTTACTCCTTAGGGATTAAGTCACTTGTTTATGAAAATATACACTGATTCAAATGAAAGAATTTTTGTGATTTTGACAGAGTAAAATTAACAGATACAGCTAAAATATTTTGTTAAATAAATGGCATGATGAACTTAATTATGCACATCACAGAATAAAATTATAACCTTATAAATAATGCTGTTTCCCTTTTTGGTATAACATTGTAATGGTTTTTCCTAATAGAACCTTTTCAGTATTAATAAGCATATTAGGGGAACTTACATTTGCAATAGTTCCTATTATAAATTGTAAACAAATCAGAAATTTCTGCATATAGCTCACCCCCCACCACCATTTAACTTCAATTCACTCTAATTTATTGTGGAAAAGTGGTCTTCCCAGTCTGTGAGGACTCACCTCAAAGTGCTCCTATTTACCCATTATAAGGGAGACATTGCTGTACAAATGGCTGTGTGTTGCACTTCAAGATAACACAGATCAAACGGAGAACTACAGAGGTCGACTAGACATTCACACCTGCCTGTGTACCCTGCCACTATGAATGATATTTTACTTGGTAGAGGGCTCTAAAAGAGAATTTTAAAAAAAAAATTCTCATCTGTTTTAATGAGAGTCTGTGATTGTGTCAAGAGAAAATTGTTGATTAAATTCTTGATCATGACCCTTTTTGCTGAAGTCAAATGTGGAAGAAAATTTAGGCTAGGATGTAACATTAAATTTCTAATTACTTGAAAAACATAATGCTTGGAATAAAGATCAATGTGAATTCTAACCAATGCACTGCTGTGTCTCACTGGGCAGCAGACATAACTTTCGTAAAATTTAATTTGTAACATTTTATGCTCTGCTTCTTCCACTTTCTTCTCTCCTTTTCCCACAATTAGTAAAGGTCACTTCCTTTTTTGAAAGGTATACTTGACGTTCTTATGCATTAAAAATTAGGTCAGTTGGTTAGAGCGTGGTGCTGATAACACCAGAGTTGGTGGTTCCAATCCTTGTATGGGTCATTCACTTAAGAGTGGGAGTCAATGATCCTTGTGGGTCCCTTCCAACTCAGAATATTCTGTGAAATTTCTGTGAAAAATATCTACTGTCCTGTCTGACTAAGCTGACGTGCTGTTGTATTTTAGCCAGTCTGTAACAAATAAGGGACAAATAAGGTCAACAGAAAACATGATAAACTATGAAAAATAAATCATTATTTTGTCAGTCTCTTGCCTGTCTACTATGCCAAACCTAGTATGACCCAATTAAACCATAATATCTCACTGTGTTAGAAAATTTTAAAAAAGAATTTCTGTATGCTGTTTGATCCTGTTCCATGTTCCATTTACATAATTCATATAAAATAGCTACAGTGATTTTAAGTAGTGAGAGTTTTTTATTAGCTGGGGGGGCTATGAGAGAGGCTTCTTTAAGAAGCTGCCGGAAGCATTTGGCCAGAGTCAAACCATAACAAGAAATATAAACTGGGAAGTGATCATTAGATTCATGGTTATTAGGGGTTTCTATAACTGGAGCTGGTTTGTTTCTGGTGACTAAGGAAAATTAGCAGAATAAAAAGATTTACTGAAGTGCAGTAACTGTACTAGTCTTTTCTAGCTTGCTCAAAGACCCTGTTACCATAGGAAAATACAAATGCTCCTTACTCATGTAATGGAACTCATGCTGTTCGGCTGTGCTTAAATATTTCTAATATATAGTTACTCTGGGAACGGATGTCCTGGCCTTTTCCGTGCACTCTCAATACAAATGACTTTGTGGCAGGAAGCACCCAAAGGAGAAGCTGAGGAATTAGGGACACTGGGCATGCACGGGATTGACTGTCATAGCCTGTTTTTCTGCTTTTGCCACCTCTGGGAACCTCTGCCATGCACTTGCACAGGTGCTGCAAGTTCCCAGAACAACAAGAAAGAAAATGTTTTATCAGGGATGAATGCAGTGGACTCAGGATGTCTAAGGTGTTGGCAAGAGGGGCAAGTAAAAACTAACACATGCCCAAAAGAAGTGGTAGTAGTGGCGGTGATAATGATGATAATGGTGATGATGGCAAAATATGCAAACTTGAATAAATACAGACAGGGTATAACAGGTTGGCCTTGGCTGGGTGCCAGGTTCCCCGACAGTCTCTCGCCCCTTCCCTTTACCAATAAGATGACAGCAACTCGTGGGTGTTAAGACAAGGCAGTTTAACACATGTGAAAAAAAGATTTGCGCGCGCAAGAAGCAAAGCAAAGGAGAATCTAATCTCTACTTCCCATTCCACAAGGTCAGCTTGCATCCTGAGAAGCAGGGCCCTGTGCGTTGGTTGTCCCTTCAGCAGGCAGCCATGGGAGACAACCCCGTGCCCCCACCCCTGCTGTTCTTTTATATCTGAGCTGACGTCATATGGTCTGGAATATCCCTTTGGTCAGTCTGGGTCACCTGGCCTGCTTGTGTCCCCTCTGCCTCTCCCTCACAGCAGACAAAGCAGTGGAGTGTTATCTTCTAGCACTGCTAAGGCTGCTGGGGCTCGGATAGACCCAGTACACAGGGCAAGCAGAATGAGGTGAAATTAGAGGCCAAAGCACATCTAACACATTTTCTGCTGCAGGTTGACAGCTGTAGCAGAGCACTGTTTTTGTGACTGTGGGCTGCTTAGATGAAACACTGCTAACATTTCTGAGGTCTTGAAAAATTAGTTACTTATATTAAACTTATATAAAGTTCCCCACAGCTGTCCTCTTCCCCTGAGCGGCAAGAAGTCTCTAAATTACTTCTCTGAGCCATGAAAGGAAATTCTTTTAATTGTTGGAAAGTGTGACACATATTTCTTTAAAATTTTCTCTACTTATTTAACTCCTGGTTCACCCACCTTAGCTACAGAAGAAAGACTGAAATTTTAAAAATTTTCTTATGACACATACAAAAAATCTTTTAATAATATTGATTAGTATAGGATGACTTAGGGCATCAGTCAAAAGCTGTTTTTTTTTCTTTTTAATTGCTGGCTTTGATTAAGACAAAAGTCTTTATAAACTGCAACCCTAAATTATCCAACTACCATACGATGAGAGATACAACCTTTATGCAAACTGTTTTCTCAGGAAAGAAAAAACAAGTCAAAATGCAATAAGCAATAAAAACCTTGTTCAGGGTCACAGATTAATCTTTTGTTTCACAATTCCCCATGTTCTGGATATTATACTTGGGTTTTTTGGGGTATGTGTTGCCAGTATATGTACACAGAAGTTTTAAAATAAATTTGGAAAGTACAGGATTGTTGTGTGAAACAGAAGCTTGCTAATCATTAATTAACACTGCGAAAGTTAGAAAGTGCTAAAGCTCCTGTCAAAATCAGATCCATTTTTGCCAGCTCTTGTGGTTTTAATGTAGTAAGTGTCTTTTCTTGAAGGCCTGCCATAATTTCAGTGACTA
>WEIV01007421.1:1460-28668 GCA_013390005.1 Calyptomena viridis | reverse complement strand
CATGCACTTGCACAGGTGCTTGCAGTTCCCAGAACAACAAGAAAGAAAATGTTTTATCAGGGATGAATGCAGTGGACTCAGGATGTCTAAGGTGTTGGCAAGAGGGGCAAGTAAAAACTAACACATGCCCAAAAGAAGTGGTAGTAGTGGCGGTGATAATGATGATAATGGTGATGATGGCAAAATATGCAAACTTGAATAAATACAGACAGGGTATAACAGGTTGGCCTTGGCTGGGTGCCAGGTTCCCCGACAGTCTCTCGCCCCTTCCCTTTACCAATAAGATGACAGCAACTCGTGGGTGTTAAGACAAGGCAGTTTAACACATGTGAAAAAAAGATTTGCGCGCGCAAGAAGCAAAGCAAAGGAGAATCTAATCTCTACTTCCCATTCCACAAGGTCAGCTTGCATCCTGAGAAGCAGGGCCCTGTGCGTTGGTTGTCCCTTCAGCAGGCAGCCATGGGAGACAACCCCGTGCCCCCACCCCTGCTGTTCTTTTATATCTGAGCTGACGTCATATGGTCTGGAATATCCCTTTGGTCAGTCTGGGTCACCTGGCCTGCTTGTGTCCCCTCTGCCTCTCCCTCACAGCAGACAAAGCAGTGGAGTGTTATCTTCTAGCACTGCTAAGGCTGCTGGGGCTCGGATAGACCCAGTACACAGGGCAAGCAGAATGAGGTGAAATTAGAGGCCAAAGCACATCTAACACATTTTCTGCTGCAGGTTGACAGCTGTAGCAGAGCACTGTTTTTGTGACTGTGGGCTGCTTAGATGAAACACTGCTAACATTTCTGAGGTCTTGAAAAATTAGTTACTTATATTAAACTTATATAAAGTTCCCCACAGCTGTCCTCTTCCCCTGAGCGGCAAGAAGTCTCTAAATTACTTCTCTGAGCCATGAAAGGAAATTCTTTTAATTGTTGGAAAGTGTGACACATATTTCTTTAAAATTTTCTCTACTTATTTAACTCCTGGTTCACCCACCTTAGCTACAGAAGAAAGACTGAAATTTTAAAAATTTTCTTATGACACATACAAAAAATCTTTTAATAATATTGATTAGTATAGGATGACTTAGGGCATCAGTCAAAAGCTGTTTTTTTTTTCTTTTTAATTGCTGGCTTTGATTAAGACAAAAGTCTTTATAAACTGCAACCCTAAATTATCCAACTACCATACGATGAGAGATACAACCTTTATGCAAACTGTTTTCTCAGGAAAGAAAAAACAAGTCAAAATGCAATAAGCAATAAAAACCTTGTTCAGGGTCACAGATTAATCTTTTGTTTCACAATTCCCCATGTTCTGGATATTATACTTGGGTTTTTTGGGGTATGTGTTGCTAGTATATGCACACAGAAGTTTTAAAATAAATTTGGAAAGTACAGGATTGTTGTGTGAAACAGAAGCTTGCTAATCATTAATTAACACTGCGAAAGTTAGAAAGTGCTAAAGCTCCTGTCAAAATCAGATCCATTTTTGCCAGCTCTTGTGGTTTTAATGTAGTAAGTGTCTTTTCTTGAAGGCCTGCCATAATTTCAGTGACTAAATTTCAACTTTAATTTAAAAAATTTCAAATTTAGGTGTCTTGTTAAGCATAGAAGTTTGAAAACATGAATTGTGTATAACTTGGTATGAAATTAAAGCCTCTCATGATCTTTAATACGTTATCTTTATTTCTGAATGTTTGACAATTAAACATTCTCCAGTGGGGAAGGAAATCTTTTGTTTGGTGTGACAGAACTTCGGAGTGTCCTTTTTGTGCCACATTTGATTTCTTGTAGATTAGTCTTTTAGCTGCCACAGTCATTGTCATCTCTTAGTCTTAGTTCACTGTTAACTTTAAATAAGTCAGATAGCAGCCTGTATTTCTCCAGTACAGAACTCATTTTCATGGGGAACTTGCCAGACAGTGTGTAAGACTAATGCTTTTATTGACTGGCAAACATAGTTCATAATGTAAATACATGGGAGGTACATGTCTTTTCTTTTTTTGACTGCAACATGGTAATGAAAAATTAACTCTCTGTATTCATCATGTGACTTCTTCAATTTATTAAAACTATGTAAAAAAAGAGGAATTAGCATGGAGAATGTCAGACAACTTGGGAACACGAATAGAGAAATAGCATCTTTTTTTTTCCCCTATCACTAGTCTTCTTTGTTTCAAAGCTGTTGTGAAACTGCAGTCCCTCAGAACATTCTGCATAACAATTTTGCAAAGCTGATTCCTTGACATTTTATGTTTCTCAGACCAAACAAAAACATGGTTATATGCTCATTTCTGCCTGTGAAAACAAGGGTCAGTCTTTGCTGACTTCATTTCCCTCGCACAGTACTTTACAAATGAGATGCCAAGTGTGGAGTTTGTAGAGCAGGGCTCTGCTCAGACTAATGCTATCTTAACCCTCCTCTACATTCAAAATGACACCGTGGAAAATGCAATGTGCACTATCTAAAGAGGTTCTGTCCATCTATACAAAGCCTCATTCACCCTTGTAATATGAGTGTAAGGATTATAATGCAGTGTTTGGAGAAGTCAAAGAGCTTCCTCTGTTTCTGGTCATCTCCATAAAATTTAGATAACCAGAACCATTGCTATCCCTCAAGAGCCTGTGTCAGCTGTTGTATGTCTTATGTTTTTGTGTTTAGCAGAAATCATTTATTCCTGTACTGTAATATTAGTACTGTATACCAGCAGGAACCATCATATGCTGTAGGATATAGGAGTTTCGAATGAGCAGAGGCTGAAATACTGAGTAGCTATTTCACTCAGAAGCATTTGTTTTTGGACAGACTAAAGAAATTGTTTTCCATTGAAATCAATTTAGTGATGAAAAGCCCAAAAAGAGATTTCCCTGGATGCTTAAATGGAATAGGTATGCCATAATAAGAATGATTTAAATATATTTGTCTGTACATATTGGACAACAGTATACCAATATATCAATACAACAATAAAATAAAAATCCTGAGCAGAATTATGGTTTCATATTTTAGTGCTATTGTTTTGTTAGTGATCATTTTTTATTATCAATATGCCTACATGCTCTACTCATGAGCAGGCAAATTACTATACAGGCATAAACAGAAAGACTTGTTCTCCAAAGACTGCAGTGTAAACATAAGTCAGCCCTGTGCACTCAGCATCCTCAGTCAAGGAAGCTGAGAGATATCCCTGCCATATTGCTCCAGTGGAAGGATGCTCTCCTCTTAGAATAATGGTGGAAAAATCCTGTTTTGATAAGCTATATGCAAACTGGTTTATATACATTGCTGCTCCATAGTAGCTGGATCCCATTTCTGCTTGTCTCTGAAGACTGCTGGGATATGAAGGCAACTGCTTAGGTGGGCTACTTGCAGGAGTGCTGGGCGACCTCCAGCTCATGTATTGACACGGCTGATTTAGGAAGTGGGAAGCTGGGATGCCTCAGTAGGGTCTGACCAGAAATGATGAAGTCCTCCTTTGATAGTGGTGGTCTTAGGTTAGTGGTCACTGCAGTGATTTTGAAGACTCATTCAAATAATTAAGTTCACACAAGGGAAAAATTTTATGCAGTCCAAAGGCAAGTTATGCCGGTGTTTCAGTGGAGATTTAAATATATATTTATGTAGGCAGCTTCAATATTTTACCTTTAGATTTCCTGCAAATATAAACATCCAGAAATATCCATAAAACTGTGCAAGACTGAGCTAAAGACTTTTGCACCTGATGAACAGAATGTGTGGGAAGGTAGACTTCAAACATTTTTACTTATTTTTATTGGTTCCAAAATACTGGAAAAAATGTGTTCTATCTTTTAAAAATATTAATTGCCATCCATATTAGATAAAAGGATCTTTCATGCAGCATTGGACAACAAAGTTTTTTCCTTCGGACTCTCTGAAACTAACAGCTCTTAATTTTTTTTTGATCCCCAGTTAGCCCATCTTCTTAAGTGGATATAAGGTAGAGAGAAAAGTGTATAGCGTGATACAATTTATAGGAGTTGGGAACCTTCTCAGCATTTATCAGAGACTCAGAAACCTGTAGCCAGTCTCCAAAATGTATGTGTTTGTTCCACTCAGCTTGATCAAGGTATAAATCAGAGAAGAATTCTTCCCACTGAACATTTTAAAAACAGATAGAGATGCAGATGGATTCAGTAAAACACAAGACTGAATCTAAATGTGAAATGAAATATAGATGAAAGTGTCTTGCTTCAGACAGTTTTAATATTAATATCAATGTCTCTTGGATGAAAAAACTCAATATTTTGTGGTTGTGACATTTTCCACAGGTTTAAAACAGGTTGATTTCTTAGGGATGTTTCTGAATTTGACGGAAAAAAAATCTGTTTTGTAAATGGTGGTATGATTTTAGACTCAGTCCAGACCGATACATTCTTAAGTTCCATTACCTGCCTACATTTGGGGGCTTAAAAATAAAGAAGGAAATCTTTTAATGGGTTTAAAAATAGATGTATAACACTCTGATTCTGCAACAGCTCTTGAGTAGACTTACTTGTTTTTGTTGTTTACATAAAAATTCTTCAGAATCAAATATATACAGTTGGAGATTATGAATTGTCTCTTTGTCCTAGATAGCAAACCCACAATTTCTAATGGAATTGGATAGCATTAATAATATATAACTTTTTTACTGTCTGCTGAAGAAGTCTTGTGGGAAAATTTTTAACAGAAAACAAGGTCTGATTTGTAAAACCTGATTCAAGATCAGAGATGTTCTGGATGTTTGACCTTAAAATGGACAGTAGATTACTTCAGAGAACATTCCCATCAGTGATTCTTGGCTGAGGACACAGCCACAGACAATACAGAATGGCCCCAAAGAGTTTATGTGGCAAAGTCAAATGTTCTTATTTTTACATACACATCTAGAAAAAAAAAAGTTAAAAAACAGGTTTGTTTAACTAAAATGCACTGCCCAAATTCCACATATAATAACATTTAAGCCATAGTATTACTGGGTTATACTAAAGTTCTGCTGAGCCTAGTGTCTCCCATGAGAGAAAATCTTGTACATGATAGGGTATGGAAAATGTTTCTGAAGAAAGTGAGTGTTTATTGCAACTTCCCTTCATAAGCCTTTCCAGCTGCCATTAATCTGTTGTATCCGTAGTGTTGTGATAGTATTAACTGATATTAACTGGAAAAAAGTTAACTGATATTAACTTTCTTCAGACACCCTACAAATCTGTCTTCAAACACACAATGCTGGTTTCCACCACACCATAGCAATGAGCTCATAGTTCAGGTATGCACTTTATAGTAAAGCTATTTGTGCTTGTAACTTAATGAGTGCTTGTTTCATGGAATAAGCACTCGGTTTCATGACAATCAGGATGTCACAGGCTGTGCTATGTCTATGTCACGATGCCATAGAATCTGTAACTATTTCTTCTCCAGCTAAAGCTCTGATCAGTTTTCTGTCTTCCTCAACTGTTCGGTAACTTTATTCTTTCTTGTCAGCTTCTCCATGCTTTTTCAGTTCTGTAATCTCTTTTCTGAGATGGTGTGATGACTGGGTTTGTACAATGCCACAGTGGCACTTTATGGCTTTTTTTTCCTTTATTCTTGTAGAAAACCACAAATGTTCAATTGTTTTATTCCTTAAAGCAGTTCAAGTGATTAAAGACCACAGTGCAGCACCAGTAAATTGAATAATGTTAGAGAAGATTGTACTCTAATGATTTTAGAATATTTTTAGATGTAAAGGCATACCTCAGCCCAGATCTGCTTGAAAAACACCAGTTTAGGATTTGAATAGGCCGGCATAGATATCTTTTAATTTTTTGTCTAGAGAAAATGTCTAAATTTTCTCACACCACTGGAATTATTCCAATGTTGGGCTACAGTATTTTGTTCCATTTAAATAATCAAGAAAAGCTGCTTGTTTTTTCTCCCATCCACCCATTTATACATGTGTGTCTATTTATTTACATAAGAATATGAGAAAGATTCTTTTTCACAATTAAAAAATAAATGTAAATGCTACTTCAGAAAAAATAGGGCTCCAAATAGACTGTATTTTAAAACAGTAATACATTTAATACATTTTCTGCTTTAAATTTTAGAGTTACATAGTCTTGAGACTTGTCTTTAGCAAAGCCATTTCTCTCGAACCTTGAGACAAAAGGAGAACATATTCATCTCTAGCATTTCAAGCAAGTAACTTCCTTTGTAGTGATTCTTGCTGTTGGATTTTATAGGCTGAAAATTATGAAGTTATCTGTAGATCTATAGATCAGGTTTTCTCATGGTCCAGTATGTTATAAACTAAACTAAACACTTCTTTATCAACTGGCTTATACCTTACTGTTCTATGTAAATGTTTTTCTTTTCCTACTTAGCTATTGTTCACCAGTGAACTATATCTTTAATAAGGGATGATTATTTTAATTTTTTCTCTGTAACCTCCTATATAAAATGACAGAATTCACTGCTATGTAAGCAGGTAAAAATTATGCAAATAATTTTAAACTATAAATTAAATTTCTTCTTTAAAAGAAGAAAAAAATAGAATGTGAAATCTGTTGGCCTTTTATTCTATTCTATCTCTTTTCCCCTCCTCATATTTGTTCACGTATGTACATGGATATACTCATGTGAGTTTCTTTGTGTAGTTTCAGAGGCCAATTAATTTTATCACCTGGAAATTTATGTAATAAAATTCTGGGGAGGTAGTTACATCAGATAGATAGAATGAGCCCACTTATAAATACCCCAATTCTCCTTCATGCAAAGGGGAAAAAGGAATCTATATGAATGGTATTCATGGTGCACAGGAGCAGTCTCCTCAGAATTCATTTGCATGTTTGAGAAGAACCATCGTACCCACATGTGCTGACCATCAAATGAGTGCTGTCAGGGATCTGCATGTTTGCTGAATCAGAGCAACACAGTGCCTGTCTAATGCCTCCCTAGCTCCTCTGATAATGGATATGGACAACAAGGAAACTGACTGTTTTTGATGCTAATTTGTTATTTTATTTATAGGCCTTGTGTGTGTGTGTCACCTTATGTATGATGTATTTCTACTGTTGATGTTGTCTTCCTTCTGCTCTCAATGGTATTCCTGTGTCCCAGCAGATTCATGTGTTTGTGGCAGTGAAAGAGACAGAAGTGATGACTCTCCTCCTAGGAGCAGCTCATAAATTACCCCTTACAACCAAAGCACCAGACAAAACAGTTTTTTCAAGTGGCACAGATGAGCTCTGTCCAAAGGAATTTTCCTTTTCAGATGTTCATTAATACATGTGTTAACTGGTCCAGGGCATGCAAACTGCAAAAAGGTCATAATCTGCAGGTGCAAATATACTTGCCAAAGCACCCTGGAGACCAGCTTGATTCTGATGATTGTGAGTGCTAGGTAAAACTGAAGGTCTTAACCATATGGTTTCGACCGTATTTTCTGGTTGAAGTGTTACATTACATTAAGTGCAAAATTTTGTCTCCAGCAGGGAGAAAGCACAAAGCAAAAGATGAGAGAGAAATGGAAGCAGAAATTAGAGTAATTAATATTGCCAGCTGTGACTAAAGATGCTATAAATATGGTGAGTTCAGAACATTTAACATATTTATTCCAAAAGAAGTTTTAAATAACTGTAATTATATACTTAAATGATTTCCCATATAAAATTGTATCACATAGATTTAAAGATAACTGAATTCTATACAGCAAAATAAAGGTAACATTAAGATGGGAACAGAACTTGGGATATTCTTTCTACAAAATTCTGAAGAATGAAATCCCCCCCCCCAAAAAGAAACCCTTCCAAAAAAAACAGCAAAAAATTTCTTGTGGAGTCTCTTTCTCTTTTTCTTCTTTTGGTGACAAAAAAAAAAAAGGGACAGATTATGTTGTTAAGAGATTCAAAGACTATATTCTGAGGAAACTAACTTTGAAAAAGAAGCTGTATAGTCCTTTTGTACCTATAGGGAGAAAAACTGAAAGAGCTGGAACTTGGAACTGGGACAAGTTAGTTTCTTGTGCTGCGGGCTTCCAAGATCTTCATTTTTGGGAATCTGAAAACATAGGAAGAATCACTATATTAAGTAAGCAGCAGGAGATCAGAGTGTCTGACAGGACACTGGTTGGATTCTAATAAAAATTCCCCCCCTTATTTTAACAAGCAAACAAACAACCAAAACAAACAGAAAAAAAGAAGCTGAGAGCTAAGAGACAAGCATCTGCATTTGCCTAATGCCACGAAGTATACTCCACCAGCTGAGCTCTCCTATCTCCATTCTTTTGAAATCACCTTTGGCTTAGGCACAAACCTTGCTTCAATTCACAAATATCTTGCTGAGGAATAAGATCTGTCAGAGTCTGTGAATATATTATTTATTCTTCATCAGATCATCTGAATTTTATAATTGATGCAGAGCAATAGACTACATAACTCCTCATACTGCTTGTTCTCATTGGATTTTTCAAAGTGAAAGCTGTGGGTATGTCTACACTGCTCTATGTCTGCACAAAAAAATGTCGCCAGTGAATAAATACAGCACTTGACACTGGGATGGCCACATGGCTTTATTTTCTGCCCTTCTGACTGTGTTTTGCACTATTGTCAAGTTCCTGAGCAATCTCATCAGCTCCATCCCCCCGGCACTGATGAGTGAACTCCTGCTGCCTCCTTGGACTGAGTTGAGGAAGAACCAAGTCTTCACATGTACTGGTTTTAGCACCCCTGTAATTTATTTTACTTATCCAAGAAATCATTGTACAGGATCCCATATAACATTATAACATTAGATTTTAGTTTTGCAAGTGCAGGTTATGTGTAAACCTGTGCATATTATGAAATCTTTTTCTAAAAAAAAAAAATGGGATGGCCTTACATTGCATGAAAAAATATGAGATAAATCCAAGTGAATAATACATTGTACACTTTATAAGATTAAAGAAAACAAAAGCTGTTTTTAAAAATAATATCCTTTCTCATTTAAAATTTCAAGTCTTTTAAGATTGGTGATGTGGCTGAAAAGTGTTTAATTTCTAGTATGGTTATTTGGTGAAAGGAAGTAAAATGAGACACTCCCCCAGGTCCATTTATGAGGAACTGATTGCACAAAGAGAGAGAGAGTAACTGCAAACTCCTACAGATCCCTAATTTAGGTCTCTTGGTGCCTGACTCTGGGGGTAGTTTTGGCCCCTGCTGAGGACTGTGTCATTGTGAAAGTGACTGATACTGGCAAAAAAGTAACATTCAGTCCTTGAGACATTGAACTGGGAAGATGTTTTTGTTGGTTTTATTCAGGTCATGCAACATCCATTTCAAATCAATGGTTTTTTATTTGCAAAAAGTAAGGAGGAATGCTGAATTCCTCTCTGTTTCATGCAGATTAGCTCTCTGCTTCTACATATCAGCTACAAAAAGCTTGGGCAGCCCTCTTTTAAAGGTCTTTGTAGGCTTTCAACTTGTCCATTTTCTTGTCATTTTCAGTGGCTTTTGGTACCTTTCTTATTGCTTTATTAACCTTTATTCTCTGGGCTTTATTTGTCCCGATCAATGGTAAGTGCACACCTTTCTGTTCTGGACTCTCTGTGGACTATAGTACAGTTCCACTGATTGAGTTTTCTATTATCGCTATTTCTGTTTTCACTCTTAAAGCTTGCCTTTCTTTAATTCACTTTAAACAAACATCTGAATAGCTGTAAAGGGTAGATGATACCAATACTGTCAAGATCCCATTGATCTTCCAACTGAAGCTGCTGGAAGGCAAGCTGGCTGGTTTCTCCCTGTGTTTCAGTTCTTAATTTTCTGATTATTTTGATAGCTTAGAAGTTTTAGTAGCAATGAAGGTGAACTCATCCTTGCCATTTCATGTACACCTTCTTTTTATGTTAGTCCCAGACAATATGGCACTGTCAGAAAGCATTAGATACATCTTTTTATGTTGTCTGAAACAGTTTCTTAACAGCAAGCTGGAAATAGCAGTTTGAAAGCCTGTGTCCTGGACTGGGTTTAGCATGTTGTGTTAACACTTATCTTCATTATGGTTATTTCTGCCAAATGTGTTCTGCTTTTCAGACAGTTCCAGTTTTCCAGAAGGAAAAGATCTGTTGGGCATTAGCTGTGTAGGTAAACAGCTGGTCGCTAAGAATGTGAGAGGACAGAATTAGAGTGTAATGAGTTATTTTGGTATACAGGTAGCCATGTTCTGTATTTTATATTTTTGTACTCTAACTTTTAGTATGTATTTCAGATTGTAAACTTCAAAAATGACATACTGTTCTAGGATAAAGAACAATGATGACCTGAGGGTGGGTCTGCACCATAGAGAGAAGGAGCAGCAAAGGTCCCTGAGCAGCTGGAGCTGTGCAACATTAAGCCTTCAAAGCTCAGCAGTGGCTTCAGGGTTTGATGTGTGCTGTGCTCACCAAAGACCCTGCTTTCAGGGTCAGGACAAGCAGAGCCATTTGAAATATCTATGTCCCTGATGTGTGAGTGTGGAATTAGAGGGTAAGGAAGCAAAACATCTGGGATCACTTGGTAAGGAACCAAGAATTGACAAAGCAATAGGGAAAAAGACACAAGTCCTTAGTCTCTGGAGGCAATTCTTATCAAGAAATGTATGGATAGAATCCATTTGTATGTCTAGAGAGACAGGCAGGGTTCAAGCAAGTGGCTGCATGGTGCTTAATTTCCAGCTGGGCTGAAAAACATGATAGTGAGGCATAGCCCTAGCTTTTGCAGGAATATTTACTCATCAGGTTCTTCCAGCTGGGCCAAGACCCAGAACTTCACACATTCATTCATTACAATAACATGCTTATCTGATTAAGGTCATCTCTTGGTTTCCTTGAAAGAAACAAAATAAATATTTTTCTCCCCCCCCCTGCCCCCGAAACAGGACAAAGGAGTAATGAAATGGCTCTATCGGGCTTGGCAACTTTGAAATCCATAAGGAATTTCCCTCTGTCAATTTAGTACAGGTGTTGGCAGTTGCCTTGTAGTGTGGTGAGATCCATGTTGCAGGATCATTTGGCAATTTAAATAACCATGCACATGGGAAACAGCAGTTTCAAGGACTGAGTCCAACCTGTACTTTGTCTTATGCCTCACTATGTGGTGATTAAATATTTTTCTTCTGGTTCTTTCTTCTGGTTCTTTGAGAACTTGAAAAGAATTAATGAATCAATTAAATCTGTTCACCTCAAAATATCTATGGACCATGAGTATTATACTGAGGCCAGTATGTAATACAGCAGAGAAGTTCTCAAAATCAGAGTTTAAACTCATGTCTGTTTGCATGTTGTCATGAATCATCTGATATGGTTGTCCTATTCTGGGGTAAAGTCAACCCAGTGAATGTAAAGAAACTCTTAAGCATAATAAATAATATATAAATGTAACAAAAAAACCCCAACCCCAAAGCAATGAAACAAACAAAAACCCCACCAAAATACCCAGTCCAAAATTGGTAAAATACTGTGGGCCCTCAATAGTGCCAGTTATTTTACTTCAGCATTTTTCTTGATGTAAACAGTAAACTGTTTACGGTATACTGCTGTAAACAGTATACTGCAAGCTGGAGGCACAGGAAAGCTCTTCTGGTCACTGACATCTTCACAGTACTCTGTGGTGTGCAAGGAGCAAGGCACCTTTTGGTATCAATGCATGTTTGGCAGAGAGGTTACAGCAGGCTGTGTCCCATGGACACAGCCTAACGTCTGTGGTTGGACAGGAGAGTTAACCCTCAGGTCACTGGGTGATTAATGTAAACATTATAGTTGTGTTATATAGCTGCTGCTTGCGTAGAGAGATAGACACGGACATGTTGTCTCGAGACAGACATATTGTCTACGTGAGATGGACATATAGTCTGCTAGAGGTAGGTAGGTTAGCATAGGAAATATAGGAATAGGCATAGTGGTAGCTGCTTAGGTAGTTAGAGGTAGGCTGTAGAGATTTAACTGCATGCTTGAGTTTGGCCACATGTAATCACTGCTATTTAGATACTGCTTGTGATAAACTTGGCTGATGCGTGAACCCTTCATGATGACAGCGTGACCACCATTAGTACTTCACCCTTGAAGGAGGGTGAAAACCAAAAGGTCTGTTATTAACCACAGAAGTGCACAGGCCTGCCTGAATGAGAGCTGCTGATGGCAGATCCAGAATTTCCACAAGATATATGGATAATGTAATTTAAAGGTATTGTATTGGGTTTCTGTGGCCAGGTTTTTGGTAGCAGGGGTCCTATGGGAGAGGCTTTTTCCAGAAGCTGCTGGAAGCTTTCCCCATTTCCAGCAGATCCAATGCCGGCTGGCTCCAGGCTGGACCCACCTCTGGCCAAGGTCAGGCCAATCAGAAGTCACAGTAACGCCTCTGTGATAACATATTTAAGAAGGGAAAAAAAAGTAGAGGGGGGCAGATGAAAATGGCCACTAGAGAAGAGCAGAGTGAGAATTTGTGAACAGCAACAATGAAGACACCAAGGTCAGTGGGGAAGGAGAGGGAGGAGGTGCTCCAGGTGCCAGAGCTGAGTCCCTCCAGCCCACGGTGAAGACCATGGTGGAGCAGCTGTGCCCCTGCAGTCCATGGAGGACCACAAGGAAGCAGAGATCCACCTGCAGCCTGTGGAGGAGCCACATTGGAGCAGGTGGATGCTGGAAGGAGGCTGTGACCATGTGGGAGGCCCATGTTGGAGCAGGGTCCTGGCAGAGGCCTGCAGCCCATGGGAAGAGGAGACCACACTGGAGCAGGATTCCTCCTTGTAGGACCTGTGGCCTGTGGGGGACCCACACTGGAGCAGCCTATACCTGAAGGACTGCACCCTGTGGAAAAGTGACCCACGTGGCAGCAGTGTCTGAAGAACTGTTGCCCAGGGATGGACACACACTGGAGCAGTTTGTGAAGAGCTGTCTCCTGTGGGAGTGACCCCACGGGAAGCAGGGGAAGGACTCCTCTCTCTGTCTGAGCTGCAGCAGAAACAACATCTGACTGCAACCCCCACTCCCATCTCCCTGGGAGGGAGAAGGCAAATCTTAGAAGCAGGGAGTGGTGGAGGGAAAAGATGTCTTTAAGATTTATTGTACTTGTCACTCTTAAGCTCTGATCCTGTTAATAATATATTCTTAAAGCCCCAGTTGGAGTCTGTTTTGCCCATGACGGTGATGAGTAAGTGATTTCTTATGGTCCTTACCTCAAAATTGTGAAACCCTCTGTTTTTTTTTTCTCTCTCCTGTCCATTTGCGGGTGGGGGGGGGAATGAGAGAGTGGCTTTAGCGGGTTCTTGGAGCTCAGACAGGGTCAAACCACTACAGATATGTCTTTTTTTTTTTTGCATAGAACACACAATTACAGTAAAGCATGCAGGCACTTGTATAGTGCAGATGGTGTGATAAAATTTGAGATGCATGCCCAAAGCAAGAAAAAATTTTAACTTAAACTTATGAAAACAGTAAAATTAAGATGGTGTCAAGCTGCAAGTACTAATGAATTTGTAATATATTAGAGTATTTGCATATGTATGCATACATGCTTACATACTTTATCTCACTGATTTTGCTTTCTGTTTATATAACAACTGTATTTTTTTATGCAGTAGTAGTAATGTGACCACAAATACACAATTCATGTCCAGAGTTTCAGCCTGTAAAAGCAAGTGTCATTAGTTAAATTTACTAAATTTACTAAATTTACTAAATTTACAAAGTAAGCTACTTACTCACCCTGTAACTTTAATGTTACTCTTCTGTAAGACATACACTGCCAAACAAAGTATCTTTGAACTGGAGAGGAAATAAGAAAATCAGGAAAATACTCAGACTGCAGTACTACATTTTGAAAAGCAATGTTGGGAGTCACTTTGAGAGTCACAAGTAACTAAACTTGTGCTTCTGTTATGCAGCAAGGAACTGGCAGATCCTTTGGTGTATAGGTGGGGGGGCCACAAATGGGAGGACAAAGAGATTTTAATTTTAACTCACAGCAGTGGTGAGCCTGGTACAGTAGTATCATGAGCTACTCTGGTATAGACATTTTCTAAAAGGATGTTGGAATGGTGGTGCAGAAAAGAACCATAAAATGCCTTTTGGAGACTGCACAATCTCTCTGAGATAATTTGATTATAGTGTATAAGTATCTTCAGGGGAAAAATACAGAACACTGAACCAATGACTGGGAGCTGCAGACAGACAAGTTAAAATTAAAATGAGGTACAATATTCTTAAAAGTGAGATTGATTAACCATTGAAACAAAAGAAGTGCTTGAATTCTTATTGTATTACAGTCTTCAAATCATGGCTGTATGTCCTTTTTGAAAGTCAAACACAACCTATGGGACTCAGAGAGAAGCAACTGGCAGAATCTGGATGACCTGTTTAACAGTGTCTGCCAGAATCACCACAGAATTTGCTCCCTTCTACTCTTCACTTCTGTAACACGAAGCCATGTATTTCATTGACAACTTCCCTCAGGTCAGTTGATTGCTGGGTCACATCTTTCAAAATCACCCTCACATTAGACAGGGAATTCCGAAATGTTCAACTTGTTCTCCTCTGAAAATGACATCACATTTCTCTGTCGCGGTCGAGATGGACGGGGCGACATTGATCACTCGTGCTGTGTGCCAGATATGTAACAATTTATTGTTTACAGAATACGTATTTATACACATCAGAAGGTTTGCATATTCTAACATAATTGGTAGAAACTTATCTCGCTGCTTCACCATTNTCATCCCTGGAAACCTTCAAGGTCGGATTAGATGGGGTGCTGATCAAACTGATCCTCTTGAAGATGTCCTTGCTCATCTGGNAGCACTTGTCACTCTGCTCATCCCAGCTGCGTTTCCTCTCTCCAGGCCATGCAGAAATGTATGCCTACCACGACATCTCTCTCTGATTAATATTGTTGATATCAGAACACCCTATATATATATCACCCTATATATCATTGAATGTTTCTTCTTTCCCTCAAAAATGTGTATTAGAAATACTTAATGTACATAATATAAAGGCTTTCTGTCCAGAGTATATCCCTCACAGACAGACTGAAAGATTCAAGAGTCTATATGTGAAAATTGGTTGTTCCAAGTGAATGGATGTCCAACACAGTCTAACTTTCATGAAAACCTGTTGAACTGTAGTGGAATCTGCACACACCATCCTGCTCAGAGCTAATCTCCATTATCTGACCTTTGCTGTGGACTAAGAGAATGTATGCGGATAGTTGCCATGGACCAACTGATGCACAGTGACTTGCTTCACTGTGGAATGTCTGTTTTAAATCTATATCTCTCCTGTTAGCTCAACACACCTGCAAGAGTTACTCAACTCAGGGAATATGCATTTATGCATGTTCAAGAGAAACAGTAAAATAAAACAGTTGATCATAGCAAAATTGCTATGCTTTTTATTCTTGTCTGGCCTGCACAAGTAAGAGCTGCAGTTGAAAAGAAAACTTATTTGTTACAAACTAATTGCATACATTGAAAAGAGATCACAGTTCATGATAACCCTTGTGTGGAGCCAACATTTCTACTTTTATTTGCAAAGGAAAACATTAAATACACAGTTTTTGACTTTTTTTTCTTTAAGATATAAAAATACTGACAACTTTGCTGAACTCTTCATATAACATGCCTTAGGGGAAAAGGAACTGGCTGACTATGGTTGACCAAACTGGAATTCTTGAAAAATAATGAAAAAATAGCCTATTGAGTTATGGTTGGAAATGCACACCACCTTGGAGTTGCCAGCAACAGTAAACAAATTAATGCTACCAGCACCTATAGCCCTTGTAAGAGACAATGGACAATGAGCATTTTTTTTCCAGCCAAATCTTCAACAAGACCTTTCCAAACACATGAAGCACTTACAGTATTTTTGCCATCTAATTTCCTGTTAAACTCTGAAAAGTGAGTCTGATGCTGTAATGCATCCAGAAAGTAGTGGTCAGTGACTCAATGTCCAAATGGGGGTCAGTGACAAGTGGTGTCCCTCTGGGGTCCATACCGGGAACAATATGTTTAATATCTTCATCAATGACATAGATGAAGGAATCAAATGTATCCTCAGTAAGTTTGCAGATGAGACCAAGCTGAGTGGTGCAGTTGACACACCTGAGTGATGGGCTGTCATCTGGGGTACCTGGACAAGCTGGAGAAGAGGGCTCGTGTGAACCTCATGAGGTCCAACAAGGACAAGTGCAAGGTACTGCACCTGGTTTGGGACAACCCCCAGTATCAATACAGGCTGGGGGATGAACAGATCAAGAACAGCCCTGCTGAGAAGGACTTGGGTGCTGGTGGATGAGAGGCTGGACATAAGCCAGCCTCAGTGTGTACTTGCAACCCAGGAAGCCAATTGTATCCTGGCTGCATCAAAAACAGTGTGGGCAACAGGTCAAGGGAGTGGATTCTGCCCCTCTGATCTGCTCTCTTGAGACCTCACCTGGAGTACTGCATCCAGCTCTGGGATCTCCAATACAGGAAGAACATGGAATTGTTGGAGTCAGAAGGGACACCAAGATGATCAGAGGGATGGAGCTCCTCTCCTATGAGCAAAGGCTGAGAGAATTGGGATTGTTTGGCCTGAAAGGAGAAGGCTTTGGGGTGACCTTATAGCATCTTTCAATACTTAAAATGGTTTATAAGAAGGAAGACGACAGACATGTTAGTAGGGCCTGTTGTAAGAGGAAAAGAGGTAATGGTTTTAAACTTTAAAAGAGAATAAATTGAGATTAGATATAAGGAAGATGTTTTTTTATGATGAGCGTGGTGAAACATTGAAACAGGTTGCCCAGAGAGGTGGTGTATACCTCATCCCTGGAAACCTTCAAGGTCGGATTAGATGGGGTGCTGATCAAACTGATCCTCTTGAAGATGTCCTTGCTCATCTGGTCAGAATAGATGACCTTTAAAGGTTCCTTCCAACCCGAACTATTTTATGATTCTATGACTGTATGATTTTATGATGATATTTCTGCTCCAAGGCTACTGCAAAGTGCAAGGAAAACAATTGGAAAACCCAAATTTCTTCAAGTTAGAGTGAATTGCATTTTTTAAAACTAATAGTATTCCAGTTTCATCTTTTTTATATGCAATATCTAAAATAGTGTTTTGTAGATTAATTCTGTTTCTTAGTTCTCTTGTCTTTATTCTCACAGGCTTATTTTCAAATTCATGCCTTTTGCTACTGTCTTATTTAAAGTATTTTACTACTATTTTGTTATTTGGCATATACTTCCCAAAACTCTTTTGAAATAGAATTGAACTATTTACATGAAGTGATTTTTCAGCTGTATTTGCAAAATATCAAGGTCTAGATATTAGCTTTAAAGCCCCACTTGACATGAATAAGAATTATAAATAGTTGGTTCCACAGTTTACTGTTTGTAAATGGATGGATACTCCCATAAACCCTTTTACAGAAGACCCTCAGTAAATGATACTGCAGGATTGGATCTTATGCTAGAGTATACAGATAAAAGACAGGAGAAACATCAGTTATGGAATGCAGAAATTGAGCTTGGGTTATTTACAGGATTAAACACCTCTTTCTTTCCCAAATGCGAATTTCTTTGCCTGTTGTCACACAAGTAAAATGATTCAGTAGAGTCAATGCACTCTTGATCAAAAGGCAAAAATGATCTGCTGGTCTAAATGAGGCTGGGGTGTTTTGGTTTCCATTTCACTTCTTGAAGGGGCCTTCCTTAGTAATGTCTATTTGCTTGATTCCCAAAGGAAATGCACATTGAATAAAATTTTATTAATTCAATTTAAAGGTACTCATCTGCATAATATGAAGTCAACCTACCACTCATAAATCATGAAAGTCAATCCATTTAATTTGTGCCATTTCATAAAGTTTTAAAACATTTTCCAAATGAGAAACAATTGGAATTTTTCAGTCCTTAAAAATGCTAAACTGAAAGTAGTATTAAAGAATAGGTGTTTTTAGTTCTTAAATATTCTTGAGGCATTATTGTCATTTCATGGTCAATGCCAGGTCTGTTCTGCTAATAATTTTTATGCCAATTATCATCCTGAGACTTATCTGGTCTATTACTCTCTAAAATTAAGATGAGTTGCATTGGCTTGTGTCAGATATAGTCCCAAGGAAAGGAATGGCTGAAGGCAATTTATCTCAGAACAACCTCCATCTGCTTGCTTGAAACACTCAGGGACTTTCAGTTTCATGTTTCCCTTGACCAGGGACTGTTAACTCCATTGAAATACTGTGATTTCCACAAATGGTTGCCAAAATGAGAAGATCAAGCTAATTTTCTTTTATGATCCAAGCCTGGAGTTGAGTTTAGATCTTGAGGAAGATGAGGACATAAAGCTAATACTATCTTTCATTCTATTGTTCAATTGCTTTTTGTTTCCGCTTAGCTACCCTGTGCCTTACTCATAGATTTATGTTATAGATTTAGGCCACTTCTGGGGTTTTACATCTGGAAATAAAATTTTGCTACAAAACAGTATCAGTCATGGGAAAGCCTATTTTAATGTCAAAGTATAAAAGCTGCTTGTATTATTTTAGGTTTAGAGATAAAATGAAGGCTGGTGCTGTGAATCTATGATACAGTAAAAAAGCAACTGAAGAAGTTACAGCTTGTTCCAGTGTCATAGAAAACAACAAAACAGACAACTAAGCTAAGGCTTTTCATTTCAATTTCCAGGAAGCTTTTCCATTTCAATATATGTGGAAATGTAAGGCATTTCTTGTTTCTGTCTGATTTCTTTCTCACCTAAATAGTCAAGGGCAGTCAAGGGCACTGTAAGAATTGAGAGAATGGTGGTATTAATTCATTTATTCATTAATTCCTGTAATACTTTCATAAAACTAAAGTGCAAATACCACTGAGGAATATGCTTCATACCTTTCCATGTTCTTACTGAGATTTTTAATATTACATATACCTGCCCATCATATTCAAGCTAGTGTGAAGAGGAATTCACCTTAATAGATGAATAGCTGAATCTCTAAGATCCTACACTGGAAAGAGAAATATTATTTGTGAGCCTTGCTATTTTGTCTAAAACCAGTAGTATTCATATTTTGATTTACTGATAATGGCTTTCTTGCATATTTTGAGCAATACTTATTTTGTATATTCTGGTGACTAAACTGACCATAAGTGACCTTTTAAAAATATGTTTACAGGGGCTTTTGAACATAAACATGAAACAGTATCATACTAAAGAAAAAGAACCGAGACTAATGGTGTGGGATATACATTCTATTTCCTATGTTCCTCAACTGATGTGCTTACAGAAAGGATTTTCTTCAAAGGTTTTATTACAACCATAGCCATAAGCATGTACATTCAAATGCGCAGCTGTTCATTGTAAGCTAGGAAATGAATTTATATTGTGGAGAGAAATGTATGAAATTATTCCCCTAGGTGCATGGCTTGCTTTGATCCCACATTTAAAGAAAACTAAACAGTTCCCTCTGTAAATAACTGACCCCACTGATTTAATAGTAATAGTGGTTAAAAAATAGTATGAAGACACTCAATTTCATCCAGCCTCACTTTTAGATGTGTTACCTTAAGCTCCCAAATTGCCCTGAAGTAATCTGTATTCTGTATCTGTAATCTGACTATTTTCTGCTTCACACCTCACAGAGTAAACAAAGAAAATGAGAAGACCAGGTCTAGTTCCCAAATAAGGGTCTCTGGATTTGTATTATGACAGTTAGGATCCTAATGAAAGGAAAGATCATCATACAGAGGCATAAATAGATCCGTCATTTTAAACTAAGGTGAAGATGTTATGTGCTGGTACAACGATGCAATTCAATAATTAAAATTATTATAAAACAGGTGTCATTCAACAGCAGACAATATCGTGTGCATCAATCATTCAGGAAAGACAATCAATTAAAGTACTTAGTGAAAGTGTAAGACAGAATATTAAAGTTTTAAAGATATGTTATATAGGCTCTATCCATCTCTCAGGTTTCTTTTGTGTAACAAAATTTAAAAAGAAGGAGTTGAAAGAGGAATTAAAGAAGATTCACTGTGACCTCTGGGGTTCTATAGAGAAATTAATGATCCTAACAACTTTGTGGTCTGTGCTTGCTACAGTGGTATTTAACAGATATTTTTTCAAATAACAAGAAGTTTGATGGCTAAATATGATGTCCTTAATTTATTTTAAAAAAGGCTTTAGTTTGACCATTTAACTGAGCCTAATCATAGCAATTAAAATCTCTTAGGTATTTGAAATAAGCAAGGCTGCGGTTCCATTTGTTATGATAGCCTACAGAACGAACAACGCACACTGACACCAATAACCATTCCTGAAATGCAAGAATAATAGACACTCTTGAAAAATTCCTAGTGCTCATGTAATTCTTTATTTGGACCTAAACTTCACTCATTCTTCTCAATTTTTACCCTCCGCTTTTAACAGCCATTTAAGGAGTGTTTCATAACATCACTATTACTATGCTTAATAAGTACAAAATGCCTGGCATGGTAACGATCATGGCATTGCAAAGAGTGTTAACAGCTTATCAATAACCTTCCCCTATATTTAATGGAAATAATGTTCAGAACTGTAGTACTGGTAGTGTTTGAAAATGACATGGTTGATCACGGTGGAAGGTGGTAGAAGCCATCTTTTGTTTGATGAACTGTCCTGGTCTGTAATGTCTGCCTTAGTGATCAGATCTTCCCTGGTACGGGTCTGCAGGGGCCAATCTCAAATTATGTGCCTTAGTACGTTGAGGGAAGTGGGCCAGGGCAAGCATATCTCAGTTTCAGAAAAATTATTCACCTTGACTTGTTTTATCCTATAAAATCCATCTAGTTAATGAGTAGAACAGAAAGAGTTGCTTTCTCAGTCACAATGAGAACTTTGTTTCGTGTTTCTCCTTCCAGTGTTATCTTGCTCTTAACATATATATATTTTTTTCTTACTGTATATGCTAAAGGATTACCATTCAGTACTCATTTTGGCTGGAATAGAGTTAATTTTCTTCTCGGTAGATGGTATGGGGCTGTGTTTTGGATTTTTGTTGGAAACAGTGTTAATAATGCAGGAATTTTTTTTGTTACTACTAAGCAGCGCTTGCACAATGTCAAGGCCTTTTCTGCTTTTCATATCCCACCCCATCAGTGAAGGGGGCTGGGGGTGCACAAGAATTTGGAAGGGGACACAGCCAGAGCACCTGGCCCCAACTGACCAAAGGGTTACCCCATACTATATGACATCATGCTCAGTATATAAAATGAGTGAGCAGCTGCATGGGGCCGAGCTGCCTACTAAGGCTAAATCCACCATACCTTACCTTGGGAAAACATGCACACAGCTGTTTCTTTTTCATGTACACCGGTGTTTTTTTCTCTGTGTCTTTATAGCACGCTTTCTTCATGTGCAGTGGAGATGTGCCTGGTGGTGCTGAGGGAATGGTTCTTCACACTGTACTGAATTCCGCATGTCAGCAAGCCAGTGCACTGCACCTGGGTGATTGAGACTTTCAGCTTCATGCTGCGGTAGCCAGCAGCAGCCCATGGCTTTCAATTATTTGCTAATACTTCTTGACATCTTCAGACTTGCAGGCCAGGCTAAAATGAAAATAAATAAATAAGGAATAAATAAATAAGGATAATTTACTGTGTTAAAGCTCATTGTTAAGAACAAAGAAACAAATAAATGGTTGACTCTTCAAGCTGTGGATTATTTCTTTTATTCATCCATTTAAACAGGAGAAGTTAGCATAGTAAATGCTATTCTGCCTGTGAATTATTCCTCTTTTTAATAAATATTCTGGGAATAGTTTTACACATTTTGGAAGCTTGAACTCCCCTGGTTATAAATCATTGATATTCCATATGGCACAGGCATGTTTTAAACTGTGTACCCACTAGAAAAAGCTGTATGTTGTTTTTCTGCATGCTTTTCCCTTGCCTCCTAAATTTATAAATCATATTGTCACCTTCCTAAGTGATTTATTTTCTAAATTTCTGTCTGTCTGCAGAGAGGGAAATAAAAACAAGATATCTGGTCTTTTCTTACAACTGTACTGTTTAAGCTGGTAGAAGTGATGAAAGGCTCAGGCTATATTAAGGATTCAGCTCAGTTTTCAGATCACCTGTATTGCTATTGAATACCTTTCCTTAAAACAAGCGTAAAGAGCATTTGATTGCCTACCTAAAAATAGTGCTTTTTAATGGAAAGTAGGAGCTGCTGAACCTGCAATGGAGAGTGTGGTAAGCAGCTGGGTCTGTGCTGGCCTGCATGCAGTCACAGAGGATGCTATCAATAGTAGCCTGGGTGATTTCGTCTGATCCCATTTGATTAGGCACTTATGACAGTCACAACTCCTGCCAAGTTTTAGCTCTCCTTCAGCAAATGACCTTCAGGATGCCCTATATTAGAAAGCCTTTCAACATTATTTTTGAAAAAAGGAAAAGATTTCATCATTATTTAATTTCAGCAGCTTTACTTTTAATAAAATGATCAGACTCCAGGCACGATTATATTTCTGTCCCTTGAAAAGGATACACAGATTGAAAAAGTTGATACACGCTTTGCTGAAGTACCATGCAGCTATTATGGCATTACTTGTACAGAGTACATTGCTCTATCATACATGTTTTCTTCAGCTTGTCCTGCTGCACTAGACATCCTGTTTTCTTGGTACATGAGTTACAGCGGGTCTAAATTTAAAATTTAAAATTTAAATCCTGTTCTCATGTATAACATACCCCACTTCTGGAAGTGGCACAGAGACTCATCTTAATGACTATCACCTCTTGTTTCATGGATTTGAATCATATAGCAGATTTTATGCTGTTTCGATGATAAATAGCAAGAACATAAACCAAATATATTCTATTACACTAGTCAGAGATTCCTCAGGCAGGGGAGATTGTCAGAATGATACAAATCCTAGACTTTGGAGTACTCTATAGTAAATGCGGTCATCAGAATCCTAATGACATGCAGTTTTAGATTACTTTGCTGAGAACCCCTCAGAATGGTGGCATGTGCCTTTCATCTTTCTCCCATAGATTTTCCGGTTTGAGCCAGTGAATTTGAAGCCACTTAATTTCTGGAAACTTTATAACATCAGTAGCAAATTATTATTTGCATGAGTAGTCCCACTAAAGTCAACAGTGCCACCACTGCTACTGCAAAAAGGAGTAATATCTTTGTAATCAAGCCTAAAGAGTTTGTGACTGTCATGAAAAAGTGTTTCTTCAGGAAAAAAAACCTTTCCCATCCCCAGGTCTCAAAGGTTAGAGACCTGAGTAATTGAAAAATTCCTCACGATCCCTCATTAAAATTAGAACAAAGATGAAATATCACTGGGGAAAAGTTAGACCTATTACTGCATTTATCTGTAGTACCTGTTATATTGAAGCATGAATGGTCACATGAAAAACACGTTCTTATTTTGCTGTACAAATAAATACTGTAGCAATAGAGGGTAGTGTCCAAACCAAGGAGAATCTTGAAGCTCAGGAAGAAAGTTTTGTGTTTGTGTTGGTTCTGGCTGGGATGGAGTTAATTTTCCCCATAGCAGCCGTCACAGTGCTGTGCTTTATAGCTGAAAAGGTGTTTGATAACACACCAGGGTTTGGGATACTGCTGAGCTAGTAGGCTCAGGATGGGAAAGATCTTGGGAGGGGACATAGCCAGAATAGCTGACCCTAGCTGTCGAAGAGAAAGGAGAAGGAGGGAGTAATTTCTTCCTATGAGTTTGTCCTCCAACCACAATGTGATTCCTCCTTCCCAGGAAGTGGTTTTACACTACCTGTTCACAGGAAGTAGAGAATAAATCTTTTGTTTCCTTTGTTTCTTCATGAAGCCTTTGCTTTTGCTTTATTAAACTGCCTTATTTTGGCCCATGAGTTTTTTCATCTTATTTTCTCCCCTCCTTGTCCTACTGAGGAAGGGAGTGATAGAGTGTTTTGGTGAATACCTGGCATCAAGCCAAGATTAACCCAACACAGTATTGTAAGAGCCCTACACATAAATGGAATGGAAATAAAACCAGGTAGAACTAAAGAATCAGTTGTCTGCCTAAAGACAAATAAGGCTAGAGAAGAGGAACACTTCTGTCTTAAAAAGAAGCCTATAATGAAATTAAAATGTATGGAAAGTTGTACACTTTCTAGGGAAAAGAACAAAAAATCTAAAGCTTCTTATGCTCAAAAAGATAGAAAAAGCCTTATGTTACCAATTAAAAAAAAAAATTCCTTTTTTTACTAGGTTACCAACAGTAATTTCAAGATCATCACTAGACTTTTTAGTATATACACTGTCCTGTTAATAGTGCCTGAGTAAATGCATGTGTAGTAGAAAAAAACAATAAAATAAAATAAAAACCAGTAGATTCTGAACCTACCGTGTATTTCCAAATCTTCATTTTTGTGGATTTCAGTACTTTGGTCATATTTGTATTTGGAAAGTATCTTCTTCATGAAAGGGAGGAGAGCAAAGGCACCACCACAAGAATTACATAGTTTGGAACTAACCACCCAAACAGAGAAACAATATTTACATCCCATCGTGTGTTTGTACTGCAGTGTGGTGTCCCTAAGGCGACAGGAGTGGATAAGCCCCTTTCCGCTTCCCCAAAACATTCCTTCTGCAGGCAAATGCATAGGTTACAGAGGCTCTGACATATCTGGTTCTCATGCATAATTATATTGCTTTTTTATTATAGGGGATTATCTCAGTGAAGAAGCCAAAGCCAAAATATTGATCTCCTAGGATTTGATGACCTGTCACAGGTTATCTTTGAATGCCTTCTAAAAAAACCAGCATCAGCAGTGCGAAGCAGGTCTATAGTGTTAGTGGAGGTCTTCTGCACTCTCTGAGTATTTTGCACTCGCAGCTTCAGCTGTAACTAGAGAAGGCACTCCTGTGGCTAGGCATCCCAGTGCTCAGACTATTTTGCCCGCACTTTACTTCCTAAAAATGGCTCTATTTTTTTCAACTCTGGATGTTACTTGAATTCTTGACATCACAGCACCTCTTCCCTAGCTCTTCATAGAGCTCAATGGCAACTAGATGTTCAATTAGCTATCACTCTGTTGGCTACATAATTTGAAGAAGGCAAAGAATGGTTGTTAAGGGATGTACTGATTCCCTTGTGATATTTGGATCCCTTGCATTTGAGCTAAAATAGTATTTATTGAAAGGTGCTTGATTATTTGCTCTCTGAAGCACTGGAAAGTTAAGGTGACTTGAAATAAAAGTTGTCCAGTCTTCTTGAATACAGTGAAAAAGAATAGTGAGATAATCAGCTGTGTAGTTACTGTACACCCAAATTTGAAAGAGTTTGTCTTCTTTCATCTAGCATTTCAAATACACTTTCAAAGGGGAATTTACATAATGTTACATGCGATGACTACATTTTCTTCAATGGTAATGTCTGTACTTGTGTTGCTTTTAGCAATATTCCTTCACTGTTTTTTTGGTGGATGATTGAATTAAAGTCAGGGTTAATGAAAGAAAGAAGAGGATTATTTTGCTGGTATAGAGAATACATAGAGCTTTGTGCACTGGGGAATTTTGATTCAAAGATCGCATGATTTATTTGGGGTTGAATACATTTTTCATTGTAAAAACAGATCTTTACTTTGCTTAAAATGATATTACTGTGGCATACTCAGTTATGCCTAATGTATCTATTGGTAATTTACAGCAGGAACACTCCATGATTGTTAACCTACTTCCTCCCCTGAATAATGCTGTACATATTTTATACAATTATTTAAAATATTCTAGAACAAATTGCTTGAGATACCTGACACTGATTTACAAATAGCAAGAGAAATCATACTTACGGTACACCCTTGTGTTTGTGTGATATAGCCTTATTTCTAAATCAGAGAACAGGTTCTTCTTATTATTAAACAGTTTCTCTTGTGGATAGAAAATTATTCTCTGCAGAGCACCATCACAGCTGTGAGTCTATCTGCAGTTGGATAGAAGTCTGCTCTGCCAGATAAATGTCAAGGCCTGAATAGCCCTTTTGTGTCACAAACCCTTCTGGGTGGAATATGGAACAGATTTTGAACAGGAAAGGAAAGTATTTCAGGCCAGATGGTTAATCTGATGGAATCGTATTCTGACAGAAGCAAAGAGTAGTATTGTGTAGTTTAGCAGTTATGTCAGAGAGAGAAGAAAGCCCTTCTGCTAAGTTAATGGAGATCCATGATTGNGAGAGACAGTTTCTTCTGTTCCTCACTGATATTACTCTTTGACCTCTTTGATGTCTAAGTTAAGAAAGAAAAATGCAGGCTGGCATGCTGCCCTCAAAAGATTGCCAACTTTCTCAACAGAGAGTGGTCCTTGAGAAATCAGGACCTAATTTATATGTTGGTGTTTTATTAGTACATAAAATGAATGCAAATCTGAAAATAAAATGCATGAATAACAGGTTTCATTACACCATCATAAAAGAACCTTGATTAGAGAGCTCAGTGGGTTGTATTTGGAATATATGTATGGTGACTACTCAGGAAAGGAATTTATTTACAGATTATTTAGGCACTTTATAGAAGTTCTAATTAATCTCTTCATCTTTAAATGTGATCTATGATTTTGAACATGAAAATAATTTGAGAATACTCTATGATATATACTATAACACCACAAATTAAAAGAATTAATTTCAGTGTCTCCTTTCAGTGTCTTATGGCACTTATGGTAGGTCATATTCTTTTGACACATGATGTGAATCATCAGAATAAGAATTGAGTAAGAAATGGAGAAGAAGGGATGAAAGTATTTTAGTACGCAGATACAAATTAAAAATATAAAATAGATAAGGTATAAAGAAATCTGAAAATGTAGACATCGGATTTTTCAAAAGCACCTCAAACTTCTGTGGATATGTATTTATTAACAGAATAAATTATTAAATTTTAACTCTTATTTCAGATCATATTTCAAAATTATCAAAGTAATTAAAATAAATAGGTCTTATAATTTTCCCACCTGATGGACACATAGAATAACAATTTATAGCTAGATCCTGGAAACCTTCAGGATAGAGAATGCACAACCTGCTATATGGAAACTATATGGAAAAACTTTTTCCCTTATGTCCAGTGGGAACCTTTTTAATTTTCAACTTATACCTGTCGTTACCTTTCTGTCCACCAAGCACAAGAAGATCCTGGTATATCTTCATTGAGGTCTTCCTGATGACCTCCTCATGGGTGCTGGTGGACTGCTATTAGGTCCCACTGAAGCCATGTCTTCTCTAGCC
>WEIV01007419.1:13664-18100 GCA_013390005.1 Calyptomena viridis | reverse complement strand
TGAAAGTTTTTGACAACATAATGTTTTTGGGGGTTTTTTTCTAAACAGTTCCAGTGTCTCCTCTCCACAGCTGGCATTTCTTAGAAGGGCTCAGAGAAGAAGACTGGGTCAGTCTGACCAGGGAACGTATAATGCTGTCCTGCATTCCAGTTTTATATGGTTTCAGAACTGAGTTAATATTGCTTGCTGAGAAAGATTAGCGTACTGCATGCAAGATCTTTCAGTGATTTTTAAACTTCAGTTTTCTTTTTCTAATATATGCAAAAATATAGTATCCCAATAAATAGCACAATTTATGTAAAAGATTTTGATGGGCTTTTAAAAAATATTTATCTTGTTTGACCTTAAGTAATTTTATTATCTTTCTTTCTTTTCTGTTTTTACAACTCTCTACTCACATATGGATTTGAAACACTTAACAGGAAATTAAGCCAGCTATTCCAGTGATGTGAAAATTGGAGAAAGAATTGTTTGAGAAACAAGGGCATCTTACAAAGCCACTGGGGAAGAAAGGAGGCTAGGTATTTTCCTACATTAGTCTGAGGATTTAATCTTCTGTATTTATCTTTCATTTTTCTCTCCATTGATATGTATTTTTTTCCTTTGTTGTTGTAATGGAAGAAGACAGTTTTGACCTTATCCCTCAGTCACTTTGGATGTGACTGGTTTAGCTTTCAGACAGATGAGATATTTATGGTCTTCTGCTTCTCCCTAAGCTGCTAATTTTTAAGTCTGTCTTTCCTCTAGAAACTATCTCAAGGTTTTGAGAGCAGTAGCAGTGAGGAACTGACATGAGAGTTTTCCCTTCTGGTCACAGAAATCTTGTCAATGAAGACAAAACTACAAACACTAGTGTGGTAGCAGAGGGCCATGGAGCTATCAGGCTGAGAGGTCAGATAGATTCTCCATCACTCCTATGCATTCTGTGTTTGAGAGGCCAGTCATGCCTCAAGGACTAAAATTCAAACTACAAGCTCCAGATTTCTTAAAAATGAATTACCCTTGCCTGAAAGTGATTCCTGCTTGCTCACAAATCTGAGAGAGGTTTACAAGTCCTGACAATTAGTGTATTTCCAGGTTTCTGTATAGAGAATTGGAATGAAATAATAAGACAGTAGCAGTATTGATAAAGTAAATGTCATTTGACAATAATAGAAACCTAATTGCTAGTTGATGGGAACATAAAACTGTTAAACTCTCTAAAAGAAGGAGGAAATGCTGCCTGGAAGAAAAATTGCTTTTCTTCCATATTAAAAAAACACATGGCAAGAGAAGAAATTTTGGCCTGTGGTTGGTGTTGTCTGTAACATGTAGCTGGACCATGAATACCAGAAGTATTTTGTCATTCATGTGGCAGACCACTATCACTGTTAGGTTATTGAAATGTTTAAATTATAAACCCAAAGAGTTGATAATATTCATTATTGCAATAGTAAAAATACAAAAAGTTTTCCCTTCCTTTAGCTAATTCAGTGATAATTAGTAAGCAGTGCAGTAATTGTCATTTATTCTACAGTACCTTTTCTTAGGGGAGAGTAAGGCAACATCCTCTATGGAAAAAAACCCCCTCAGTTTAATTTGCACAAATGTGGTTTGATTTTGAGGTAAACATATGTAAGCAATGCAGAAATGGGTTCAGCTAGGAGAAATGGAATTGTCTTTTGAGTTGTGGTCCTATTCCTAGTCTGATTTCTGGAGCTGAGAGCCTAGAAGAAACAAAGTTTTGCAGAACTGGTCTTACGAATATGGTAAAAACAATGGTACAAAAATACAGATTTTATAGTAGTTTTAGTAGTAGTTTTAGTACTAGTTATTCTGTCTGCTGCTGGTTTCTGTTATTCATTGTCTTAGTTTTAAACTTTTGAATAACTTTTGGTATACACGGAGAAAATGTCTTCTGTGTGTCTGCATCTGTTTTGAAAGTAACTTGTAGTGCTTTACACTTCACTTCCCTCATTGATGTGATTTTTAAAGCAGGTCTATTAGTTTTTTGGATGTTTTATAACACATACAAAAAATAGTAAAATATTGAAACATCCTGGTTTAAGACATTTGACTTATAATTGTATATTTACTGTGTATAAATAGAAGAGCATATATCTGCTTCTTATGTACCTGGGGGTGGGTTGGAGTAAACCACAACAAAAAACTGGATGGAAAGACTCAAAGATCTGTATGTATGGCAGCACTGTTGTCTTTTGGTAGTATGCAGTGTATTACTGAGTTATGCCTCTTGGGAAGACAGCGTTTTTAAGCTCCACAAGGTTGAATGACTTTTGTTGTGCAAAAATCATTAAAAACAAAATCCCATCAAACCAGACCCCCAGCATCTGGTTTTCATCTGCTCTGATTGTATCAAGAGGAAACAATCCCATGTTGTTGAAGAGTTGTATTCACTGTGAATTACATCCCTAGTGTGTTTGCAAGGGTTGAAAAAACCACTATCCAGAACTTGGAGGAGCACTTGCCTGACAGTTACTAAATGTAACTTTTTTGGATATCCCAGCTATATTGCACTCATTTTTCAAGAGCTTTGTTGAAGCTAAAAGGAAATATTTTTATCCAGAATCATACACAGGGAGGTTATGCTTTTGTAAGTGTGCTGTATATTATTCCATGCCTATCAATACCATCAGTACCGTATTGGTAGTCTCTCAAGAGGTGAATGTAGCTTTGATCCTCTCCATTAATATTTGTTCCCCTTTCTGATTCTCAAAAATGCCTGCAGGACCTGTGACACACTAATGAAAATTCAGTTCTGAAAAGATTTGGAGACATGATTGCTGCTGTCTGGGCTGGAAAGGAAGGATTCCAGAAACATGATAGATGGTGGAATGAAGCCCTTCCCCTGTGTGAAATGAAGTCCATGCTTAATTTGGAGATAACAAAACATCTGGTTCCATGAGTGATCAGACTTACTATGAAGGTCTGCAGAGGACTACAATAAGCCTTGTTCATATATAGTATTTTAGAGTGCCTGAACTCCAGCTGCATCCCCTCTGATAAATGATGAGCTGTGAGAGAGAGATGAGCAAACTTGAGGTGTCTGTAAGTAAGAGGCAGCAAGAACAAACCAATTTAGTGACATGGAACATCTAATGGATTTATTTTAAATGAAAAAGTGCTTTCCTGAAGCATTGATATTTATATCGATGGGAAATGAACCACACTAAATTCAACAAGTGTAGGCAGGAGCAAGTGTCTTCACTGGTTTCAGTAGAAGAGTAGAGTTTAAATCAGAGCGAATTAAAAAGAACACAGCCCAACTACTAAATAGTCCAACAGTCTTTAACACTGCCCCTAAATCAATATGAAATACTGTAAAATACAGTATTGTGGCAGATTTTGTCAATGCATTAATACGAATACAGATTTCTCTCCCAGACTTCAACAGAGATTTATATCTGTCCTTAGAACTTTGCCAAGCTACTCTGTATGGAGTACCTTCTTAGCACTTGCATAGGCTTCTTGTTCTTTATGGTTGTCTGTTTTCAGTAATACCTGATCTGGACATGTCCACTTTTTCTCAGAAAATGTCAGTCAGATGAATATTACTTTTTGAATTGTATCTCATGTGAAAAAAAGTAGCTTCCAGACTTATCAGACCAGCTTCCCATTGGTCTAATTGACTTCATTGTAAGAATGCAGACTTTTACTACTGTGGCTGTGATTTCTCTGCATGAAAATATTTCCTTCAACAGATGGAGTCTTAGTTTAGGAGCATGTGTTCTCTTGAGCCCCTCTGCATGCTCCAGTGCTTCTTTTGAGCTCTTAATTTAAATAGGTGTTTTATTTAAAGTGTGATTTCTCTTACTACATTATCCTAAATAAACTTTGAATTAATCCATAAATGCATGCATGCCAAAGAGGAGAAAAAATTAGGTTGTCTGCAAAGTATTTGTATAAAGCAGCTAAAATTCTTCCCAGCATTCTATTTATTACCTGAAAACTGCCTTCCGTTAACAAAGATCCTTAGAAAAATTGTTTTTGAATCATAAACCTCAGTTCTGTTAAGAAGATGTCAGTGAGGCTGCCAAAACATGCTCAAGTGTAACATAAAGTAAGGTAGCAGTGTGGGACTGGAAGTCCAGATTTTTACTAACTCAGAAACTTTTATTCATATTAATCGTATTTCTGTAATTGAGAGACTTTTCCATTGCTTACTTCAGGTAGAAATGATTGCCAATTATGACTATGCAGGGTATTGAGAAGTGTTTAGTCAGAGTAATGCAAAATAGATGGCTTCTGAACATTGTTTAGGAAGGACTAAATAACGCAGTTGCAGACTGATACCTTGCACTTCCCTTGTCCTTTGTTCAGTCCATGAAATGGTTATTTCATTTGTTGATTTGATGAGTTAACATTGGCTAAGGGCCAAACTCCCACCCAGCTGCTCATTTACTTTTTCATGGCTGACTTTGTTACTCCCCACAAGC
>WEIV01007419.1:1164-8664 GCA_013390005.1 Calyptomena viridis | reverse complement strand
CCCTCAGGAGGGCTCTAAGGGACACAGAAAGGTCACATAATTAGACCTGATTTTAATTCATAGAGACCTGTTTGTCACTGTCTCTTTATGTTTCTGCTAGTTACATGTTATTAGCTGGGGTGAATTTTAGGACCTAAATTAGATACTTAAGTATGTAATATGCAGAGACTGAACTCAAGGAAGAATGCTGAGGATAGTTACACAGTTATGTTTCCCTCACCAGATGTAACTTTGCAGTAATTAAATCTAATGAAATTTAAGTGTTGTAGTCAGTGTTTTGGTAGCTATTTCCAAGCCCTATTGGTAATACCACTTAAATCATGATAATTAATTCCAGTTATGTGGGAAATTTAATAAACAGAAAAAAGGTGTTATACTACCTTGTTTCTTAAAAAAGCTAGATGATACTGCCATCACACCCTTTCTATTTTCATTCCTGTCAGGGATATTTTGTGATAATTATGTCATCACTAGATTTTTTTTTCCTTTCTTCCATGTGATCTAATCCTTTTCTTCATATTTAGGCTTCAACTTTCCCTGTTCATTTCACTGCTTTCTTTGGAACATACTTTTAATGTTGGGTTATTCAGCTGTGGAATCTATAGAAGTTGGTGAGAAAAGGATGTTTATTTGGAAACAGTCCTCCCCACCCCTTCTTAGGAATAATTAGAAGAAGTGGTTCTGTTGTAATTTGCCCATGTGTAAATTTGAGTAGTCCTCTGCAGTCAGTTAAGCAGGAAAAACTGCATGGAAGTATGCCTTAGTACACAGAATTTGTACTGTGAGGCTGTTACTTCAGACTGCTCTTGTTCTAGCAGCAGAATATCATCAGCAGAACTGAACCCCAGTCTTGGATTTCATTCCCATGTCAAGCAGGAGTTTTATTAACACAACAGAAAGCAGCAAGCAGCTTAATAGCATCAAGCAGATACGGTAATTGTGTTGTACAGATGGCTTGCATGTAACATCTAAATAAATAGTGGGTTCAGAGTGGTAGTGATAAAGGCAACCAAGATAGTTTTCCCAGTTGTGAAATGTTTGTGTAAAGAATGACCTTTTTTGTTTTTGTTCAAGTCTGACAGCTGAAGATGCTTTTAAAACCTTCTAGTCACTTAGAGTGGAGCTATACAACTTCAGTTTGGTAGTTTTAAAAGGCAGATCATATCCATCACTGAAATAGCAAGACTCAGGGTTATGAGAGAAGATTGGGGATAGGAGATGAGAGCTGTTCAGTCCAGTTTACATTTGTCACTAGTGACTAGCCTTTAAAAAATGTATTAGCTGTGCATGGTGGTAAGTAAATTCCAGCTGCAGGGGATTACTGCTCTGAGTGGGTCGGGGAGCTTGGAATGCATTCAGTTCCATCAGGGGATTTGTGTCCCTCGTCATTAGCCTTAACATTACTAAAGCACTAAAGATTAAGAACAGAGCAGTGTCACCTGCTCCGAACTTCAGAAAAATCTACAGAACCATTATAAAGCAAAATAAAAAGTAATTTAAACCCAAACCAAAACAAACCAAAACAACAAACCACTGGAGAGTTCTCACCCTTTAGGGAAGGGAGTTTAGGGCATGGCATTGTGGAGAAGGAAGAATCTCCTTTATAAATCTCCTAGTACCAAGTGAAAGATTATGCATGCGACATGTAGGAAATAAGAAAAATATCTAGATTTTGGCAAAAAAGGAAGGTATCTGTTGATGAATTATTCTCCCTGCTTATTTAATGTGTCATAATACTAGTTTACACCACAAACACCTCCACAAATACCTTCCCGTTAATGAACATTTTTGTGGGGTGTTTCAAAATCAAGATGTGCTGCAATTTTAAGGAAATATTTCCAAGGGCTTTAGTCTCACAGGTTAGGAGTGAAGAGTTTTACTGTGTTTTTTCAGGATACTGTTTTTTTTCTCAAGAATAAGGCAAGTGAGCTGCACAGAGCTTCACTTTTTTCAGGGATTTTGAAATTCAGCGTACATGCCAGCAAGCAGTTTAGTGGCAGGAAGTCTTTCCTAGTAGTGCAGTCATGAACTGGTAAACTAGAAGCATCTGTAAAAATTTAGAGGGAGTATCAGCTTTCTCAAAGCTCCAGCCCAAGACTAATGAGGTGCAAATGATAGCGCTGCATAACCCTTCTCCACCCCAATTGTGGAATGAGATATTGCGACAGAAAGAAGTAAAGAAATAAGACAAAGATCTCAAAACTTACAGTGCCCGGAAAAAAATACCGGGTTTTCAAAAGATTTTCTGATGGTTGAGGTGGGCCAACCTGCATATTTTGCTAGCAAGAAATTCATACCTCCTTCCTCAACCACAGACAGTTCCATGGCACTGAACACTGAGAGACGGAGACTGTGGAGCAGTAATTAATTTTTTTTCTTCATGTATTTTATCTGTTGATGTGATTATTCTTATTAACCGTTGCTCTACTAATAAATAAACTGGTAATTTGCATCTTTGCTAGATCTTTGCTCACTCTACAAAAAAGAGGAAGGGGGTAGAAATGTCATTTGTTTGAAGGATCATGTCTGGAGTGTGATCTGCTGTATCTTGACACCAGATGGCAGGTTTAGGCTGACAACTAAAACATGGTTTAGCCTGGTCAAATGGCATCTTAATCTTTTACTTTCTCTGACCATACACAAGAGGAACTACTTTAAAATAATAGCAATTATTTGGATTCCAAGTAAGAAGTTCTCTGAGTTTATTAAATTTCTTGCTTCTCACCTCTTCAGTGTTTATAGGAAAGATTGCTTCTCCTTGGCAACACCTAAAAAGTTATTGTGTGGCTCATACCTTCTTCCAAGTATGCGTTGTGGGGGCAGAGGTGTGGTGCCTTTAAGTGGCTGATTCTTGTCATAACAGGTATGGCATTAGCCCTGCTGAGTAGTGACTAGAAGTGACAGCATTGCATTTGAGGTGCCTGGAGGGCACTCAGTCATCACTCCTACACAGCAATATGCCTTTGAAAGCATTGTATACAGTTGCTTGCCAGTGTGGAGTGTGCTCGGTAAAACCTAAGGGGGGAGAGGTTTGATTCTTATGTTCTTTTGTTCACCAGATTTCCAGAAGAAACTTCTAAAAAATCAATGGCAGATCAAGGCTGTACACTACTCACTCTTCATTCTGCTTCATTCTGTGTGTGTGTGTGTGTGTGTGTGTGTGTGCGTGCGTGTGTGTGTATGTGTGTGTGTGTGCACGCGTGCAAAGGTAGGCTTCACCCTCACCTTACCCCTTCAGCTGGACGCTTAGGGGAGTCTCTTTCAACTTCAGGCCACCCAGGACCTAAAATCTTCATCCAGGTTTTAACTTTTCTCCCTGGCTTCTGCATGTTCCAAAATTTATTTCCACCGACTGGGTAAAACAGTGTGCTTTAGTGGTACTCATAATTGTGCTTTGTGTTTTTTTGTCAAACAATTGTAGTAAAGCTAAATATTTTAAGAAAACTGAAAACAGAAATATAGGTATTAAGATGTTACAGGATTGAAATGTTCTTGCTTTTAAGCTTCCTTAGTTTCTTACTGAATACTATAGGCTTCTAAAATGTTTTACCTGAAATGAAGTATATGAAATTCTTATTCCTGTTAGTTCAGTAAAAACATAATAGCAGAGATCAATATAAAAATATGGTGGAATACCGTATTTCTTCTAGAAGTTACACATCACAGTATTACATTTTTTATCAAGCATGAGATTTTTATTACATATTTTTTAACCTCTGTTTTTGTAATGTGTCTCAGTGACATTAGTCAGCCTCTAAACTAGCCTTGGACACTTCCTTTATAAAGTTCTTAATGGATTGGTTTTTTAAGAATTAGAAGTTAAGTAATTTTAGAAGGCCATTGCTGCATTTATGGGTTATGGGTATGCTGCTACAAGTTTGCCAATATTTGATAACATATTTACATTTATATGTTGTTAATGATTTATTTCCAGATGTAGCAATGCAACAGAAAGGAAAAGAGAATAAATACAGAGGTATCTTCATCTTTTACAAATTGTTTTTAAAGACAGTCATTAAGCTGTAAATTGTAGGTTTAGAGGGGCAGGCTGGATCGATTGTGGGAAATTTGCATTTGTGAAAAACATGTGTCTCACTATGAGTTCCAAGTGGAGTGCCTCAATACAGACTTCTGAGCTGACTTTGGCAGTGTTAAATGCACTTTTTTTTGTAGAAGAAAAATGTTTAATGTTTACTTTAGTGTTGGAAACAGTGGACATGTTCTTCATAAGTAAGCATAATTCTTTTATGTTTCCTCCATTTTTTTCTCCTTCTTGAAATGGGAGAGACCTCTGTCATTTATGTTTATGTATGCCAATTGGAACCTTCATTGCTATCAGAGAGTCTCCTGTGCATTTTCATGATGAGAGATTCATGAATTGAGGCTGAGTGATTTTAATGTTCTGTGGAGTCTTGATGAGCCTCTTCAGTGTTTTAGGGGACCTAGAGAAGGCATACAAACATTTTATTAATGGTGATGCAGTCTTTTGGTTATATTAAAACAAAAAACTGACAGCTGAAATGTGGGAAGTTTTGAGACATCATGATTCCTGCAAAATGATTTGCTTGTGTGTGTAAAAACTAATTTCTGACTGGATTCATAGAAAATAATACTATCAGGAGTAGAGAATTTTTATTTTAAGAGCAGTATAGCTTAAGTGGCTGGTGGTTTAGAGATGTCCAGCAAAAATTAAGAGCTTTTTTAAACCAAGCGGTTTTTTAGAGTAAATTGATTTTAATATGATGAACTTAGTCTGCAAAATCATCATGTGTTAAATTGGCTCAGAGAGCAGTATAGATGAAGTAACAGATGGAAAATCCAGATTTAAATCTGGGTTCCAGCTCTGTAGCTCTTTAGATTTGGTTGATCCTCACTGTGAGTTTCATTCAGGCCTTTTTTTAGTGGTGAGCAGTGAGCAAATACATTGATTGCTTTGTTCATAAACACTAATGTGTGTAGTTTAGAGAGAAAATTAATGAGAAAATTCTTATCTAAGGAAAAAAGCCCTTGTAGTTTATCAGAAAATCTGAACAGACTATCTCTAAACATACCAGGATACATCCTGTCCAGTGATGCTCTTGAAGATTGAAGGGTAGTTCAAGACTGGGCATCAAGTTTGTCTAAGTTTAAAGGCTTGTATAAACAGACAATGGTGGAAACAGGCAAGAGATTATCATGCAAGATGCTGCAGGATGTTGAGGAGTCATAATGGTGGTGAAAAGTTTTAATTCTAGCAAAATTTGGATAGTTTTGGTGATCTCCTTTACCTACATAGTGGCATAACACGAGAAACTTCAGCTTACACTAAAACCGGAGAACAACAGAATCAACTTGAGGATTTTAAGAACTACATATAACTTTGAAAAAATTAAATTCCCTTTTACATTTGCCTTTCAGTAAATGCTGACCAAAATAACCTTTAATCCATTTCTTAAATGACATCCAGACAGTATCTTTTCTAATATGTACTTTAGACACATTTATGTTAACTATTTTTTTCAGCTTTGTTACTTCCTTATACTTCCATGGCTTCACTTTTGACTACTTACTTCAAGACAGGCAAATAGGAAGACTTACGGTTTATTCTGAAAATAAAACCAATGCTGCTGTGTGAATTGTATATAGTGAGTAAGGAGAAGGTGCTAGTCTGCATTTCAGAAAGTTGCATATACTTTCTGTGAAGGCTAATCATGTGTCTGTGATATGTTTACACTGTACTGAGCTCAGAGAACACTTGCTGCTTCAGCCTTTGTACTTCAATGCAAATTAAATAATGTAAAACATAAAAACTGTGTTCTTAGATAATCTAGAAAAGGGTTAATCAAAATTGACAACTGCTAAAACCAATCCTTAACTGTAGTACCTAACTATTGTTCAGGCATACAGTACAAATGTGTTCTGCCTAAGTTAGCCAGAACAATGTCTCTAGCTAGTGATTAGGTTCAACTCCAACTTTCTCCTCAGGCAAAATTTATGCAGCTATACTACTGTTTGTAAGGTAATTAAAGGCAAAAGAAGTATTGACCTGAAGTGATGTGGGGGGAGGCTTCTGCTGTTGTTTTGTTTNGTGTGTGTGTGTTTTTGGTTTTTTGTTGTTTGGTTTTTTGTTTGTGTTTTTCTGGGTTTTGTTTGTTTGTTCTTGTTAGTATTTTGGGGGGAGGGGGTGTTTGTTTGTTTGTTGTTTTAATTATGTGTAAATGACTATATATTCTGATTGAGCATGCAAAAACAGTTGTCAGAGTTTTAAGTACCAGGCTTTAGGGGTCTGAGATTTGCATAGAAATTCATGGATGCTAAACCATGTCTGTCCCTCAGACATGTTTATGTCGCTCTTTTGAAGATGTGGTGAATCTCCTGTTGTATACAAGTGTCATTAAGGGAAACAGAGTCACCAGACCACAACACAGATGGAGAAGGACTTGGAACAGAAACTGGAACCTGTCACTTTGTGTCAAGTGCAATAAACGAGCCTGTCTAGGACCTTGTTGTAAATCAGTGTGGGTGAGGACCAGTCCTCTTTTTTTCCTGTCTTTATCTGTGGGAGAAGGACTAGTTTCACAGTGTCCAGCTGGTTGGGATATGCTTATTTTATACCTCAGGAGTGTGCAGCAGAATTACAAATTGCTGTTAATATATTTTGAACTCTCTTGTTACATGCTAATCACCAAATTGTTCTATCAGTTGTTGTATTTTCAGTCTCATTTATGTAGGATAGGATTTAGAATATTGAAAATATATATTAGGATAGTATATTATGATTTCTGATGAAGTTACGGTTTACAAATGTAATTTACAAATGTTGTTGAATGAGTAGTGATTCATGGGACCCCAAATAAGGAACCTGATGAATATCAGAATACTAGCAATGGCTGCCAGTTGCTCGCTGCTGCCATGATGCGCACTGGGTTCTATGGGGATACCTAAGTATAATGGTGTAGTTAGCTGGACTAATATAGACAGAAATAAGCTGTACCATAAATAATTTTTAAAAAAAAGTTGAGGGAAACAATAGTACTTAAATTTAGTTTTATGACTGTCACCCAAGAATGGTTAATTCAATGGTTAGTTGTTGAATCAAGCTTGAGTTTTACATTCTGTTTAAAGGGAGTTTGAAAGCATTTTGAGGCTACACGTAATCTGTTTTTTTTATATGTTATTACTACAACTGTCTGGAAGCAATCTTGATGTTTTATAAGTTCTTCCTCATCAATGTCAAATCAAGCAGTAGAAGTTTTGGGAACCATTGACCTACCTGCCTCNTGTCTATTAATGCCTGTTTCTCTGTAGGCTGTGAATCCTGTGTTAATATACTAATATCACCATCACAGATTTAAGAGGTCTGCTTTTTTATATTCTATTAAGATATTTATGGGTAGGGAGCTGTGTATCACACTACACGGTTAACTGACTTTTTGCCTCTGGAGAGACAAGTTTGAAACCCCTGAAGCCAAAATGAAAACAGGGTCCCAATTATTATCCAAGTCCTGTTTTGTGCCATTC
>WEIV01007417.1:91815-116263 GCA_013390005.1 Calyptomena viridis | reverse complement strand
CATGTCTTTCCTATGTTGGGGGCTCCAAAGCTGGAAACAGTACCCCAGGTGGAGTATCACAAGGGTAAAGGAGAGGGACAAAATCACCTCCTTGTACCTGCAGGCCATGCTCCTTTTGATGCAGACCGGGATACGGTTGGCTTTCTGGGCTGTGAGTGCATGTGGCCATGTCATGTTGAGTTTCTTGTCAACTAGAATCCCCAAATGCTTTTCCTTGTAGCTGCTCTCAATCCATTCTTTACCCAGCCTGTGTTTATGCCTGGAATTGCACTAATCCATGTGCAGGAATTTATACTTGGCCTTGTTGATCTTCATGAGATTTGCATGGAACCACCCCTCAAGCCTGCTGAGGTCCCTCTGGATGGCATTCCTTCCCAACGTGGTAACCCCATGGTAGAAGACCACCAAGTTTTCAGGCATCATTTTTCCTTAGTGAAGCCACGTTGGCTGTCACCAGTCACTTCCTTATTTTCCATGTGCCTTGGCATAGTTTCCAGGAGGATCTGCTCCATGATCTTGCTGGGCACAGAGGTGATTCAAACATATAAATATCCGATTGTGCTAACATGCTAAGTTGTTAGAAGAATAAATTGTAATTCATGTCTGCAACTAATTGCAAAATCAAGACTGCACAGCAACAAATATGCCTTGCTCCTACAGCTGGGATTAAACACCATTACTGATTTGGTTGTATTGCACTGCCATTGACAATGTGGTTAATATGCATACTGATTTAGGGCAGAGAATATAAGTGGAGAAAGCTATGTATGAGCATGTATGTTTTAATGAAGCAGACTGAGATTTTTCAAAAGTGCTCCTTAGTGATTTTTTTGTGCAGTCAGAATAGGCTAGATCTACATAATTAATTCCTGAAAGCTTTTATATCATGAAGGATATATACCTATACATGTAAGGTTTGTAGTCCACTATATAATCTTCTTGTTCTTAGTTATATGCTAACTAGCATTTCATTTTATATTACTGTAAACTGAATTTTTATTACATCTTCTACTCTTTTATAGCCTTTATGGTCAGGTTTGTTGTCATCTGACTTCCTGTCATTGTCTACAACCCCATTGACATTTCTATGATGCAGCAGGGGATGCAGTGGGAGAAAACTAAGGAGGATATTTTTATGTTATAAGCACAAAATATGGTTTATTTATGGTTTCTAATTAAGTTCCTTTTTCAACAGTAGAAAGGCAGAGGAGGAATAATTAGAAAAATTTATATTCACAAATGCCTGGAGTTGTGTGAACAGGTGTGGGTGAGTGAATCTGAGTGTAAGAGACAGTAAAAGTATATGGGTGTGTGTTGCTGGTAACATAACATGTAGTGCCTATTTGCACACAAATGCTCATTTACAAAAGACAGCTTTTGCCCATGAAAATGAGCCAGGCATTTAAAATAGTCATCAGAAGACATTTTTTGATTCCAAGTACCATAGAAAATGGTAGCAACTACCATTGGAGTTTTGCTCCATTAAAGTTCCGGTCTCTTTATAGTACTCTTTTTGTGTAGGTTGCCTTATCCAGGCAGGCATATACTGCTTTAAATGCTTCTAGCATCATTTATTCACAGAAACTAGTTCTCCATAATTTTTGCATATTGTGTAGTCACTGTAGGTGACTTTGCATATATGAAGTAGTGAGGTCACGTGTTTTCTTTTATCTGCTTGTTGTATCTGCTTTCTGAGGAAATGGCATAAAATGAAGTTTGGCACATACTTAATCTTAAATCATCTCAGTCCTCACCAGAGGAATGTGTTGAGCATCCCAGTGCACTGACTGTGCCAGTTTTCCTCTCACTGAGCCATAAGAGTTCAATGTACCTGGAATGCAGCAATTTTTTCTGAGTGAGAGCCATAACCTGGAGAAAAGTAAAGCCAGTGCAAGGTCTTTACAGTACTTGTCACAAAGCCTCATGTGCAAAAATCTTGGTGAATTACATCAAGCTCCAGTTTGGGGGTAACAAGAACTGACTGTTTTTTGAGTTTACGTAGTTTGATTCTAACTACACAGACTTAACTCTATACTAGTGTTTTAAAACGTCAGGCTTAGAAAAAGATTACAACTAAAGATTCTGGGAGGGTATTATCAGGACATTTGAAAGATGAAGGAATATGAACTATGTTAGGTAATAAACACAAGTGCTGAACCTATAAGTTAAAACTACTGAGCTGCCATATTGTAAAGCTTGACTTGAGCTTAACTTACAGTGACTTTTGTACCATTGCACATCTCAGTATATTCTGTGTTTGACTGCAGTTGCAAACCCTTCTTTGTATGTACAGCTCAGTAGGTAACATTGTTAAAAAGAACTAAAGAGACATTTCAAACTCTAGGTGAAAAAGTAAGATTGTATTTCAGCTTATATTTTTTCCAGTGGTTTTCCTTTTTCGGCCTAAGTGTTACAATACTGCTGGTTTATTCAGTGAAACTGAAAACTCTCAGATCACTGAATTTTTAAAAATGAAGTCCAGACTTAATTTTTGCAGTATTTGGGGGCGATCTGAAGTTTATGGCTTTGTGTGTGTAAGTTCAGCTTAGTAACACCATCCTGCATTCAGGTGTTAATTTTACCTCTATTATGTTTATTGTTTTGTGAGTTATGTCTGAGAACTGTGGGCATAATCTTGGGGTGGAAGGGACAGAACAATAAAGCATAGCAGCCTCCATATTAACACCACTTGTGATTTGCTTTCTGTTTCATGTTTTGGGGAAGCAGCCACCCTGTTCCAACATCCTGCGTATAGCTCTGTTGTATATGCATTTATCTGTCTCTGTCCAAGGAATTGTCCAAATCCCAGGTAATCTGAGAGAATACTCCAGGTACAGATACTATTAATGGAGCAATAAGAGGAAGAACCTTGTCAGAAAGAAATAGGTGTCCTTGATCCTTCCCATTCCTCTGACTTGGTAGTGGTAACATTAGACTGAAAGAGGATATTCTAAATGGTATTAGATGCTAACAATATTTTCTCCAAAATAAAATGAAAAATAAAAATGAAAGCAAACTGCACTGTACATAGAGGCAATACAAACTAATAATTTATTTTTCCTGAAAGACATTGTGAACAAATTATTTGTCACTTGCAACATAAGATTGTAAGCCCTTTTACAGTTAAGCTTAAATATCCCTAACTAGGACAAAAGCAGGGTGAGAATCTCAGGATCTTGAAGGGACTGTGCAGGGAGAAAGGCATCTTACAAAGGTTATGAGATAATGGATCTGTTAACGAAACTACTCCACCTCGAAGTCTTGCACTGACTCACACATAAGTCTTCCCCACTGAATGTTACAGTTAATGTTGTATAGGGACTTCTAACTTTGAAGTCTACACCTGTAATTAGCATATACATTTGTTATTGTCATTATTAACTGACATCCTTTCTGCTTTATGAATGTTCATGATAGATCCTAATGATGCTCTAATGGGAAAAAAATATTACTCCCAGAACATGAATGAGAATGATGTAAATAATAAAAAATGCTAGTTGTACCTGAAACAACCAGTTCCCAAACCATTCTGCAGTGTAAAGAGATGCCTGGTCTCTCTTTGCCTGAGATAACCCTTTGAGATACAGAAGCTGTGCTGAGCCTGGCAGTGCCTTTGTGAGGGAACTTGCTTTCTTTTCCTTTGAAGAGAAACTTTCCTGTGGGGTTAGGCCAGATCAGAAGCCAGATTATGTGTTTTGGAGAACACAATTACATTATTAGTTTAAACACAAAGTAAGGACTTGATCGAGCTGACTTAATGGAGGGTGTTTGCATCAGATTCATCATTCACTATCAGGTAATTGTGAAATTGCTTTAAGCCATAACAACAACACTCACCCCCTCCCTCATCCTCCAGTTTAGTTCCTCTCCTTTAAAGTCTCTGGGGTCATGACCCACCTGGAGGCCAAATATGTGGTATCTGGTGTACTGAATGATCTGATTATATTTTTACTAGCAGAGTCTTCAACTCAATGTGCAGTTCAGGCTCTCAGGAGTTATTGAGTAACAATCCACTTTTCAGAGGTTACTTTTTTTTTTTTGTATGTAAAGGAACATATTCACCTATTTTTCTAATAAAAAGTTGGTAGTGTTTACTGTACTTGGCACATTACAAGTCTGCTAGACCTGGGCTCTGGTTCTTCTCGAATATCTTGTGTCATGTTTCTGAATAGATCTTTTGAAACCTGGATCACTGCATGGAACAAGATGATTTGTTTGAATTGAAAAGGTTGTCTTGAAAGTTCAGCTTCTGGGCTTAAAAGAGTGATTAGAATTTCCCTGCGTCCTTCACTGCACAGTTAAGTGATTCAGTGTTAAAATCAGTCCTCTGTGAAATTTTACTTTTGTTACTTCCTTATCTGTCTGCTTTGATGGAAGATCATGGTAATTGTAGTTTTACTTTCCATAGTGAATGCCCATATTAGTTTTTTTAATAAAAGCTGTAGCATTAATACTTCTTTACTTGTGGTCAGGTTAGAGGAATTTCGTGATTGCCTTGTTCGTGTGCCTTTGTAGGAAGCGAGATTGAGATGTGAGGGCTTCCTCCCAGCTCTATTGTAAGACAGCTCTCACTCCAGCAAATCTCATAGTTAATCCCCTAGTTCAGGGATGGGCCACTGCAAAGAAGACTTGAAGTGGGCTTAGGAAATTTGCTTTGAAGAAGCATAGCAGCAGTGGGTATATGTTGGGATGCCTTAGTATCTGCATCTTTGCAGAGAAGTATCCTGAGTGTGATAGAACCTGCAAGTGATCTACATTTTAGGAAATTCTCCTATTATTTCATGTTTTGCTGTAAATTAAATTTTGAAATTATTCGATTTTGTCTTCTAATCTCCATAATAAATTTTAAGGAAATGAAATAAAAATTGTCTGTGAAGAGTGTCTGAGGATGTGATGAGTTAGAGGGGAAGCCTGAGAGTGGCTGTTGCCAAATTGAACCTTCTTCCATGTTAAGGTGGTGGGGTAGGAAAAGGTAGAGCAGCTAAATACATATATACTTTGCACATATTAACATTGTGTAGAGTTCAGTCCAAAACAGACCTCAAAAGGTTCCCAAGAGAAGTAATCAACTTAAGAATTATGCTGGTATCCATCCAGTGGTGCAGGTGAAGAAAAGTGAGTGGGAATACAATATTACGTATGTGCAGATTGCTCATTGCTGGGAATCTAAAGAGCTCTGTGCTGAGCTAGTTGTATATATAGTGCATATGTAGATATGGAAAAAATTACCTCAAATCCTGGCCGTTAGAAATCTCTCAGCACATGAAAGTAGGCTTCAGCGTAGTTTGATGCAGTATTGCTGAGTATAGGACAGTGGACATGAGGGTGAGCACCGAAGTGTCAGTGCTGACAGCATAAAAACAGGCATGTGAGATTAGAGATGAGCTGCTGAGTCAAGTCCAGCTCCGTTTTTTCTCTCTGACACTGTGTCAGATTGTCTCGACTGCAATCAACCATCCTCCTGAGCTCACTGATGCATCAGATGTGCAGAATTTCAAGAAAAACTTTTCTTAATTTCACTCTAAAAAGCAACAGGACTTGGTTTGTTTGTTTTATTTTTATCAAATGACCTCATATAAGATTGTTGGATAGACATATTATTTGGATAACTTTTAAAAAAATTAGTATTAATTTAGTTATGTTAAATGTTTTTTCTCACATTTAAGTGCAGATATGGCAGATACTTGTCTTAATAACAGAAATGGATTTTTTATCTTTTTTCCCCCTCCCTTAATATTCCACCAATTTGTTTTTCCTCCAGACTCTTTGCTGCCTCCTCAAGCCCCCTCAGCACACTTGAGCATGTTTAAAGCACATTGTTCTCTGCCGCTGCTGAGGTGTGCTCACCGGGAGGAGGAAACTGAAGCACTTCCTAATTGCATCAGGCATTTAGGGGTAGAATCAAAAGCAGAAACACTAAGGCGTTACTGCCTTGAATTGGTGCTCCTGGCTTTGGGGGAGGCTGGATCTGGATAGCACAACCTAAACCAGGCAGTAGCTCACCATTGGAAGGTCTCGCCGCCTCCACTCCCCTGCAGAAGGAGAGACTCCTGCCCTCCCCCAGCTCCCTTGAACTCCAAATGAGGCCCAGCTGCCCTAATGGCCTCAGGCGGTGTTAGGAAATCAGCTGCCCCATGCTGTTCTCCAGGGCTCCCGGCTTCCTCTGCCGCATCCCAGCAGGACCCCGAGCCGCTCTGCCCTCTGGTACCTCTGCCTGCCTTGTCTTGCACAAGCATATCCCCGACAAGCCTTCCTCCTGCTCCGCTTCCATGCTGCAGGGACAAGTGCTCACACGAGTTCTGCTTCCTGAGCTTTCCTTTACTTGGCATTTCCACCTACTATCTTGTTGTCTCTTGGCAAGCTAGAAGCATCCTCCGATGATATTAACCAGCGTCCTCAGGTAAAACTGCGACGATCGCCTTCCACAGGCAAGTCTCCGTGTATAGTTTCCAGGGAGGCAAATTAAATAGCCTTGCCTCCCCAGCCTATTTGCTGTTTCCAAATTACGTTTTATTAATAGTTTCCCATAAAAATGAAAATAGTTGTCATAGATTGTATGCAATTGTAGAAGACACGGAGGATGAACAGACTGCAGGCAGATGATGTGCTGTGGGAGTCCTGATTCTTACAGATTGCTTAATTTTTATTATAGTACTTTAACTAAAGTCTTTTCATTTGAATATATTCCTGAAATCTTCACTTAGACACATAATAATTGACATAAATAGCACAGACATAATATATGATGGCATGAAATTTATTGATATAATAGTTTGTCATGATTTCACTGACATGGAAGTACTGACACTGATTTCAGTAAAGTCAGGATTTCAGTCACTTAGCTGATTTTTATCACTTCTTTGTTCAAAGGCACCTGACAGGCTTTAGTGTACTGCAGCCCTAATACTGCTTCAGTGTAACTTTTCCCTAACTCACTTTGTAGTTGTGCAGTTGTACACACTTCCTTCCATTTCCAAATTTAATGAAAACTTATTGAAGAGAAAATAGAATCTACTTGTCTTAAGTACTTTATTGCTGAAGTAGCAGAATATGTTTATCTTGTATTGTCTCTGGTTGGGTTAGGGAAGTGCGTTTATTAAAAGCCAGTGTAAATTAGAGATGAGGAATTATTTTTCCAGAGTTGGATAACGTCTTTGACTGAACAGGGAACTGAGCCTCTCTCCCAGGTTAGATGTGAGTAATTAGATTAGTTTCATATCTATGTATCCAGTAATATAGTAATATTTGGCTTTTAGATATTTGTCTGTGCCAGCAGACCTCAAATGCTGCTGGAAGTGGCTGTCGTAATTATTGCCCTTTTACAGGTGGCCCTGAGGACCCTGAGCAACCGAGTGATAAAGAAGAAGTGGAACTGTAGGTTTTCAAAATGCCAATTTTTCTTCTTGGCCAAGATCTCTTTCTGGTCATAGCGCTAAGTGGCATCTAATGAAGGGAAGTACAAAGATAATGTTATAAGGCTTTGTGCATTTCCAACTATTCATTTAAGTGGAGAAAACTTTTCTCTGTTGAAATAAATTTCTCTGAAAGTGCAGTCTTGTATTCGGAATATTGGAAAATGTTAGATTGCTGTTTCTTTGGAACAAATGTCATATGGTGTAATGATCTAGTAAAGTGGAAAATTTCAGGTTTCAGTGAGTTTGTCTTAGGTCGTTTTAAAACCTTCCATGGCCATCCAGTTACTAAATGCTTAAGTTTGTGAGTCTGCATCCTAGTGCTGACAATAGAGCAGTCAATGTGTAATGTCATCCAAGGGGAAGAAACGATCAACAGGTCTGTCTGTGCTTGAGTATTTCATGAAGTTCATAAATTCATTATTGGTATAAACAGAAGGACAAATCATTACAGCAGATATTTAAGAGATTGTTATCACTATACTAGTGTATAGCATAATTGCAAAAAAAAAAAAAAAAGACATTTCACAGTATTTGCTGCTTATGATTTAGGAGTGATTTATTTCTCTTTTTGTACTTAAATCTCTATTTGTAAGAATATGATTGGGTTCTTTGATAGATCAGACTTCATGTAAATCATAGTTTACACCAAAGGCAAGAGATGAAGACTCTGAAAAGACCAAGACTTGCTTTCCATGTAATTTCAATTACTATTAGCAAGAGCAAAAATTCAAGTTGTGGGATGTCTCTGTGTGTTGCTTCTCTGCAAATAATGGCATACTGACAAGTAAAATCGTGTAAACACACTGTTTGGCATGTGTTCACTAGTGGTGAAGCCCAAATGGATTTTTTAATTTTTTTTTTTGTATTACGTACCCTTTTGTATCCTACTGTGAATATCCTAAAAAAAGCCCAATAATAATGATTTTATCTGTCCTCCCTTAATTTTTATATCCAGCAGGTTCTTGAGGCTGATGAGAGGCCATGTGTGCAGAAGACACAGAGCAGTGTGTTGGAAAACTGCTGAAAGCTTATTGGAGCAGAAGGATACAGTCTGCCAGATTGAGAGAGAAATATGGACATGTAGTACTAGTTAGAGGCGTTGTTTCCATAGTGTATTGCAAACTTTGTATCACTGTCATGATGGACGATAGTAAGACCTCACTGTTCATTTGTAAATTGTCTGTGTATGCACTTTCCCATCCCTTTATCAGCTGTTTCCTTTGTGTTTTTAGATCATGGGGAATTCATATGCAGGGCAACTAAAATCTGCCCGTTTTGAAGAAGCTCTTCATAACTCTATAGAAGCTTCTCTGAGATGTAGCAGTGTTGTCCCACGGCCAATCTTCTCACAGCTGTACCTGGATCCTGACCAGCCCCCTTTCTTGCCGGAAGGTAACCATGAAAGTATGGCATATTTCAGTTGTTTTTCTGTGTGTGAAAAGGGTGGGATGTGTCTCATTTAAAAAAAGGCAAAAATTGCACAGAAGCTCATTGTGTGACACAAAATCTGAATCTTGGACGTCATTAAGGAGAAAAAGTGGTATACTGATTATTTTAAAAGGAGATAGATGCAAGTACTGTTGAAAAGTTTAATTTTTGTAAGTTATTTTTATTTTTTCTAGCTTTTATTCTTTTTCTATTTTTCTCCATAAGATGTGAAGCCAAAGGTAGAAGAGTTGGATAAAGAGTTAGTACATCGCTATTCACAAAATGGAAACCTGGACTTTTCTACCAACCAAACTGTTAATGAAATGGAAGATGAGGAAGAGGATGAAGACATGTCAGATTCCAGTAGTCCACCAATCCCATACTCGCAAAAACCTGCCCCAGAAGGGTCTTGCACTACTGATGGTTGGTATCTGCTTTTACTGTGTGATCTTCACAACTAATTCTAATTACAATGTGAACCCTCTACAGTTAGAAACTGTTGAGCTAGAAAGTCTGAAAATACAGTTTATAGTCAAAGCCTTAGATCTGACAAAATATGGATTAGGAGTACTTGTTTCAGGACATAAATTGTAATATATTATTTGAAAGCAGTATCTAGGACTGACCCCTTATTGTTTGTGGTAATCCTTGTTTTACTGTCCTCGGAGTTGACATCAGTTTCTCTGGTTCTCAGTCTATCCTAAATTATTCTCAGAAACGTTGGCAAAGCTGAATTTAGTTACTTCCATGGGCAGAAGGAAGAGTTTGGAGAAAGATAATGGAGAAGAGACTTGGTGTGCTTTCTGTTGCCAAGGTGATAAGAGGGTTGGTAGTGGAAACTTGTGTTTTGTCTTTCCCATGTGCTTGATGGGCATTGCTTGCTTTCCGTGAGCTGTCCTGATTGTTGCTCAAGGTGAGCAGAATTGTTGGCAGTCCTGTGTTTGTTTGGTTTAAATGTGTCAAAGAAAGGGTCAGATCATTATGCACATACCTACTTGGATGAAGTAAAATTGATGTAATTGGTTCATCTTATACTATAGTTGTTCTAATTTGAAGATTTAACTTCCTCGTAGAAGGAAGATCTATTCATGTTTATTAGATGTGCCTCTCATAAAAACATCCCTCTGCCCCCTTCAGAAACTTGAAAATAAGCAACTATTCCCACCAGGTCCAAAAGTCCCTCTTGACATTTTATTCAATATACTCCTGAATCATGGAATTCCTTCTGCAGAGTACATCACAAATTGTAACTTGTAAAATGGTTTTATAGCTTGCTGAAGTGTATGGTTATGTGCAGTGATAGAAGTAAGTATTCGTCACTGGTAATTTGTCGACATTTTCAGGTGGGTTAGTTGGTGGCATATGTTGTCGTTTTTGCTTTTTCCACTTCCAGATGCAGCTTACATGAGCATGTTTACCTTCCATAACAGTGTACTGCCAGCTCACTGTAGCACAAAGAACAGAAAGGCTGGCTGCTATGAGAAGCTGGAGGACATTGTTGGGAGAATTTGCTATTCTGTTTTCTATTCTTTGAAGGTTTGTAAATTGGTAGGAGGAGAGAAGGCAAAAGTATAAAATGACGTGTTCCTAGGAAGGTGTTCTCAATTGAGGACAAGTATCAATAAAGTCTACAAAATCTCCTGTGGAGAGCAGGAGCAGTACCTTTGCCACCTCTGCTCCGGATTGCCTCATATGGCTGTCCTTTCTGATGTGGCACTGCAAGGAGGTGCTCAGCTCTCAAGGGCTCACTGCAGTGCACACCTCCCTGCTGCAGCTGCATGTTCCACATCACAATGTTATGCCCAGTTATATAGTGTGTGCCTATATGTGTGTAATATTAAGCTTTTTAGTACGTCCTGGGAAAATTTGACCTTCCGGGGCAGTTCTGTGTTTTGATTTTTATCTACCAGTCTTTTATGATCAAAGCACTCTAGCAGAAAGTTTCCTGTGTTACATCTGCAGAATTTTAGGGTTGTTCATTATTCCCTGTTAGGATTACCACTCTGAATTTACAAAACCTGCCTTGCTTTTCAGTATTCTGAAGGAGCTGATTTAAGAAAGCAGTGTTTTTGTATCTGGAAAAGGAAGTGAAAGTACATTTATTTCCAAACAGTGCTAGTGATCTGTTATGACAGTTTAACATAAGTGTTTAAAACACCCAGGTTGTCAAACATGCACGCTGCAGAGCATATCTCAGCAAGATATTAATGTGATAGCTCATCTTTCATCTCACAAATATGCCCTTCCAGAGACGTAAGATGGGATCACTGCCATTGTTTACATCCCTTATCTCAGTTATTTAATTAGAAAGACAAATAATATGATGAAAATGTTAAAGAATGCTAATAGACTATTTGAACTTATTGTGCTTGGATACTTTAAAATAAACATGTATTTAATTGCTTATCCAATAGCAAAATATTGGTACTAGAACCTGCAGTTCATAGCTCTGTTTACTGTAAAACCTGCCTCTCACCTTTTACCTCAAATGGGGTGAAATCTTTTTCCCTTTAAGGTGTTTCTGCTGTTTGCTTTTCCTGAGTTCAGGATGTGTACCATAACCATCGTATTATTTTCTGTGATGACTTGTTCTTTTATTCAGATGGCTTTGTCAGTCACGTGGGTGCAGGAAATAGATTTTAATGCCTTTATTCATGGATTAAAAAAAAAAAGTGCCTCACAAATTACAGTTTGTTGGAGGTTCCTTCTCAGCTGGTGGTAATATTAGATCCCTTAACTCTCTCTTTAGCCTATTGGAAAGAGCAACTGCATTTGCCTTTCTATTATTCATAAAAACGAATTCACTTATTTTCAGGACTTCTTTTTTCCTCCACAACACAAATTTTTGTAACTAACTTACACTTTCCATTAAAATAGTTTCAAGAAAAATAATTATTCATTTTCATACAGGAACTTCAAATAGGCAACAGAATAATACGAGAAACTGTTCTAAACCACTTGCTCGCTGTAGTTTTAAAGAGGCTGTTTGTGGAATAACATTTTATGCAAGCTTTAGGAAACACAATAGTATCACCTTTCCTTTGTTAGTAAATCCTCATTTTACCTGATGCTTAAAGAAATGCCAAGGTAGTTTCAGAAACAATTAGGTAAGCAGGTACTTAACACCTGATCAGTTACTGTGAGGTTACAATAGCAAGTGACAGTGATCTGTAATTCATATGTAATTCTTGGAAGATAATTCCTCATGCAAATACTCCGTTTATTACAGTGCAACAAGGAGCTGGTACCCCATATAGAAACTTTTTTTGGTGGGGAAAGGGAGGATATACACAAATTTCATTTTTAAGAAGATTCCAGCACTTCCGGGTGTTGACAGATTGTTAATACATTTTCATTTTCAGGGGGATGGGACTGGATTACTTTAAATGAAGTGACATTAGAGAATGCAAATGTGCTTCTCAGAAGCAAAAACTAGTGAATTTTCCTTCAAAGAAATGCAGATAATGTCTGTAAAACCTATTAATCTTGGGGGTTTTATGTGACCTCTTTTGGTATTTGCAAATCTTTGAGTGCCTGTTCTTTATTTGAAACAAAGCTAAGATCCTGTGAGAAGATTAATTTTTTTTTTTTTTTTTTTTTTTTTTTTTTTTTTTTAATGGAGCAGCTCAGCTTTGGGCTTTTGCCTTTTGGAATTACATGTTGATAAAAAATGTCCATAAAAGGTACAGAAGTAAATGCAACACTAAAGTGCCATTCTTTCTTCTTAAGAGTCATATGTGTTTGACATATACATTTAGGTGCCAGCACAATTATAAATGAATAGTTATGAAATGTAAATGAATTTTGCATGTTCTAAGTGGTAAACATGGACTGTGCAAGTTCTTCTACTTCTGTCTTGTCTTTCCTAATGTGGAAATGGTTATTTCTAACAGATAATCATCTGTCAATACAAAATCATGCAAAACAGAAAATAAGTTTGGGGTCTCAGTGTTGCTTGCTAGTTAGAAAAAGGCAGTGTAACAAAGTGAGAGGTTAATCCCCGCTTTCTCTCCTCACAGTCAGTTACTTGCTTCCAAATCAATGTCTTTTGGACGGAATTTCTTCATTCAGTTTCAAAAAGCAGCAGAAACTTAAAAGAGTGCTTTTCAACCCTAAAAGCCAACGGAAAGAAGGGTAATGAAGGGCTCTTGAAGCATATTAAAGGAAAATTCAAGACTTTATCACACAGAAACAAATTTGCATCCTCTCTGTATCTCCTGATGGAAGTAAGCCCCAGCTGTACCTGGCCAAGCTCTGCAGGTACAGACAGGTACTCTCTTGTGGCAGCTGTTGACTGAACAAGAGAAGAGCTCACGGCGTCTCTGAGGGTCTGTCTGTGCTGCCTCTCTCTCTGCTCATCCATTGGGGTCTCTTCTCTCTGCAGAAGGGGAGCCGGAGGAAAGGGTTTAGTATCAGCCGTGCTTCTTGTCACGCTCCCTCAGAGAACAAAGTTTTGGCAGTCACCCATGAGCTCTGAGCTGGTAGCTGCTTTCTGCCACTGCTGGCAGAGAGGTAGACATCCTAAAAGTAGTGAATTTCAGCAAGATTTGTGAAGTTCAGGAGCTGGTTGTATGACATCGATGTCCCCAGACTTAACTCCCCCGGGGCAGAAAACTAATTATAGCTCTCACACAGCCTGAACATTACAAAGGCATGTGCTGACCAACCAGTCTACATATGCATACCTCTCTGATCCAGAGATGTCGCCAAGGAAAGCAGAGGAGGATGCCAAAGGAGATTGTGCAAGGGGAGCATGGAAGGGGTCTGAGAGCACTTTGGGTAAAGTAAAAGACGATACAAGGTACCTAAATCTTAGGTATTGTTTGCAGCTTAGGTAGGATGCAACATTTGTACAGAACAGTCCTACGTATTCTAAATGGTGCGAAATGTTAAATATATTCAGATCTACAGCCTCTCAGGTAAGAGGCTGCTGTTCCCGTGATAGCAGACTGAGATGCATCCGTTTGTTTCAATGGGTACTCTTAAGGAGTAATGCTTGTAAACTTGTTAAGATGTTGTGGTGCGTTTCTTAGGGTTTTCCTGTAGCTTCTCCCCTGAGGACTCATGCGGAATGGTGATGTGCAGCTGCTCAAGTGTAGCTGAAGTTGTTTTGCTTCTAGGCTGGATAATAGCTGAGAATTCGCTTCTGTCTCAGATGTGGAACACTGCTTCACTTCACTGGGTCATCAAAAACCTCAGGCGCCCAAAGAGGCTCTGAGTTCTCATATGATGTTCAGCCTTCTCAGTGTGCTCCTTCTAAAAGCAAGTCTGTATTGACACAACAACACGGACAAGTAAAATCCTTTCTTTGGTGTTTGTTTGCTAACAATTCATTCAAAAGCCTCTTATAGGTCACCGTTTGTGCTTCTGGACGTTTCTGGAACATTTTTAGATACAGACAGGGCTAGAAACCATTTGTGTAAAAGCACAGGTTTGTCTGTCTTGAAATCTTATTGCACTTGCTGTTTCATAATCCTTATCTACAGATTTCCTGTTTGCCCACATTGTCAGCAGTGGGTAATTTTTCTATTTTAAATCTAGATGTAGAGTGGTATTTTCTAAGCATGTCACCTACTCAGATTTCACTGAATACCCAAAAATTTAAGATCAGTTTTGAAAATTCTGGGCATAATACCCAAATGGCATAAACATTCGAATAAGCAAATTTTGTTTTGAATGTAAGGGAGTTTTTTTCCTAGGTTTACCTGCAACTCTTTCTTTCTAAATTACATTTTAAAGTCTAGATAATACTTAGCCTGGTACCTAGCCTTCTATTTGATTAGGATTAATATGTTTTTGAAGAGCACACCTTAAAAAGGATTTAACATACTAAAATCAAACTGCATCTAATCAGAAAAGAATAAATTTTGCTTTAAATGTACTGATTTAATACTTTTCCCCTAAAACATATATAACTTCTTATTGGTAAGTTATTGTTATCATCCATTGATTCATACATGAAAAGTTTAGCACTTCATTTTAATTCGTTGCCTGGAAAAAGGCGTTTATGAGGGATGAATCCAAGATAGCTTTCAGTGCAAATGAGCTGCTGCTGGAACTGAGCTAATTGAAGAACTGAAGAAACTATTCAGTCAGGAACTCATTCAGCAGATTGTGGGTGTAGGCACAAGACTGAACCTGTATTGGATCCTGTTTTCAGCAAGCTGCTGCTTGCCAGGAAATTCATGCTAGCTGACTCTGTGCATTCCACTTTGCACATGCTCTGTTCCTGGGACACTTTTGAGATAAAACCAAAATACATTAACTTTCATAATTTTTGCTGAAGTTTTAAACTCTAGATTTTAGCACAGGAGCAGTGCAGACATACATGTTGATAATAGTTGAGGTGGCTCTTGGTGCAGCTCTTACCAGATGTTTAGATGGTGTCCTTCTCCAGCATTTTCTTTTTTCTTTAACATTTCTGTGACAACTAAGGATTACATGAATAATAATTTACATTAAGTGTAAGTAATATATATCAATAACTGAAGTCTTATACAGTAATTTCAAATTTAGTTCTATGTGGTTGTTTTTAACAGTAATATTGATTATTGTGATTAAGATATTCTTAATTTTTAAATACTGATTCATGCAGATGCAATCATGTGTTGTCTATGTTATGATATTTCTATGGTTGTAGCAAAAGAGAGGTGGTGAGTGGATAAATGTGTGATGTTTTTGGGTCTCCTGAAATAGGGAGAGTTTCCATCAGCTGCTGCTGGGCGATATGTGAGGCCAGACTGTAGCACTGATCTTGAAGCTGGAGAAGTGTAAATTGGAGTGGAACACAACATAAGAGTCTGGTTCTTCATAAAACTTTGTAGTGCTTACATTTACCTTTGCCTAAGGGAAATTAGAAGGCCTAGTGTGCTCATGTCCATTCCTGTGGAGGAAGCCACATGCCTGTTGCTTTCACTCACACTTCTCCTTTTCTTTCGTGAAAGTAGAAATTACTCAATAAACAAAATATGATGGAACTGGACAAAAAAGTGAAAGGCAGTTTTGATCCTTGTAAGTCTAGTGTTGAAGCTAATGGAAGAGTCTTTGCATGTTATTGTAAATTACTTAGTCAAAAGAATCCAACTCTGAAGTTGATTTTGGTTTGACAAAAAGATTAGACCAGCTGGACCTCCACAAGTCCTGCAACTGCACTAAGTTGTCCCACTGAACTCTCCCAGCTCACTCTGAGTCCCAAGCTCCCAAGGCCCCTGCTGCAGTGCTGGACGCTGCTCTGGGCTGCCTTGCTGTGCTTTATGTGTGTCTCAGTCTGGTGCCTGCTCATTGCAGGACATGGAATAGCAGAAGCTCGCTCAAGTCCCCAGATTTGCCCCATGTCTGTTGCTGGGTTTAGCCCTGTATTGGCTAGAAGCACAAGAGCCAATGTTACATCCCTATTTTGTGTACATGTATGTATTTGGCTGGGGAAAAATCTTAATTGGAGACTTGGAAGTCATACAGTCCACTGAGACTTCAGTTGGAGACTTAGAGAAAACATGGTATGCATCTCTAAACCAGTGAATTAATCTGTTACTTGCTGGAATTTCATCAGGTTTTGGTCATTCCTTTGTATTACTTAATGGTGTTTATGTATTGATGCCAGCCTGTTATAAGCAACAAAGAGGAAATTGTTTCTCTTGAAAAGACCGTAAACTAAAGTTTGGCAAAGAAAAATAATCTTTGACATGTTTTAAGAGCTGTTTTCTGTTATTAAATCACAAACTTATCCTCTTACTTTGAATGTTTTTGAAAAATTGAGTTTCTGAGTCATTTCACGTCTAATGTTTGGACAGTTAAATATCTTCTGTGCCTGTATGTGTTCAAGATCTCTTTAAAATAATGTTATCTATTGTCTCCGAAACTCTGAGCTAGAGAATCTGATGAGTTGCTATCTCAATTTCCTTTATTTCTCTTGAAAAGCATATATTAAAATCCCAGTTACAGCATCAAGTTGTGAAGCGCCATTTTCTTTTATCACTGATAAAAAGAATAAAGTAAAATTAAATATTTTGAAGAGTTATAATTTTTTTTTGCTTTGTTTTATAGGTTTTTGTCAAGCAGGCAAGGATTTACGGTTGGTATCTCTATGCATGGAGCAAATTGATATCCCAGCAGGCTTCCTGTTAGTAGGAGCCAAATCTCCCAACCTTCCTGAGCACATTCTAGTCTGTGCTGTTGACAAGAGGTTTTTGCCAGATGACCATGGAAAAAATGCACTTTTAGGTAAGAGATGTTTTTACTTTCTACCATAATAATTCAGAGAAAAAAGTCAGTTGAAAATTTTCTAAGGTAATTTCAGCTCATAACCTTCTAGTATAAAAAGTTGAGGGGAGGATTGATATCATTAAATTAAATCTGTAGGTGAACCTGCCTTAAAAGCCCATTTTAAAACAAGTCTCTGATTCCACAATTAACCACAATTGAATCTTGGTGATTTCTGTGTGGGCAGAAGTCAATTGCAGCCCCGGCATTCTAAATGTGATCTATCCACATATCCATTCCCTACTGAAGCTTACAGCATTTTCATTTAAGAAGAAATATGCTCATGCAAGCATTGAAGATGAACTACCTATTTTTCTGTGGATTAAGGGACAAATTCTGCCCTTGGCTCCACTAGGAACAGTGTTCTCAGTAGGAGCTCTGAGAGCAATTTGCTTCTCAAAATCCAATACATAGGGGAAAAAACCCCACCAATTGTGTCATAATCGGTTACATTTATGAGCTTTAAAATTTTAATACAAGAATGTTTCTTGGTGATTGAAGATAGGTATATGTGCACCTAGATAGCCTGGCTAGGTCACAACTGGTACATATTTTAACAGGCTAGTAAAAGTGATTTAATGTATTTTGGCTCTTTTAGCCTGTTTTGAATTTGAACTCTCTCATTTCTCCCTCTAGTCATTGTGCTGCCTAGAATATATTCAGAAAGACCTTTCAACAGGAAAAAAATTACAGCAGAAGATAACTACCCTGATTCAACCACACTGCTCAAATTCTGGTTCAGACCAACAATACTTTATATAACTATAGAAAACACATTGGTTTTCTTATTTTAATGTTATTTCTCCCTTAAACCCATTTAATATGCTACTACACACTGTAAACCTTCGCACTCAAGGCAGAAATCCCACTGGCCTGAGTTAGATAGGAGCTTTGGTGTGATATGCCTTCACTGGGCACAGCTGGGGATGTGGGATCATCCAGTACTCTGGTGTATGCTGCCAGGATTCAGAGGAGTTTCTCCTCTGCTAAGCAGGGGAAGTGTTGAGAGTTGATCAATAAGAAGTATCTGATTGACAGGTAGATGATGTTTAGTGTGATTAAATGTGGTACCACTTGTCTTTGTTGGTAAGCCTTCCCCCTGTCCCAGCTTTGTATCCATCTATCATCTCTGGTATCATTTGATAATAAGCCTAGTGACTTACATGTCTGGCGTTGCTGATGTGATGTATTTAAATGCCTCTAGGCTTTTGTAACTGGTACCTATGAGCAAAGAACTGGCTCAGTAGCTCTGTGAGACCCTGATAGGTGTTTCTGACAACTATGGAGATGCACTAGTAGTTCCTGAGGGTTGCAAGGAAGAAGGGAAGGAATGATTCAGTTCCAGGAGAAATAGAATGAAGAAATCTGCTTCTTGGCATCCTCATCCAAGATGATAATGAGGCGTAGTAAGGCTAAAGACAATGTCCTAATTAATAAGAGTTTTATGGAAAATGCGTTTTGTCAAAATAACTGAATATCTTTTTTGTAAAAGAATCAAACAAAAAGAAAGCATTTCCACTAGGGAATCTAATCTACTAGTACTATTATAAATCATTACTGATGTTCCAGAGAGAATTATTTCTTCATTAAGGGTTGAAAGCAATTCAGAGATGAGTGGAATGGCAAGTAAGCCAGAGGAGTTTAATTGTTCAGCCTTAGATAATAGAGGTCTGATTCATACAACACAGATTTTAAGGCAGACCCATTTCAGAACATGCCCAGTGCTTTGTTCTATGACATATTAGACTGTATGCAACATTCCCGTTAACATAGCTGTGAATAGCACTGGAAAGCAAGGCTGCTTCTGGATCTTACCCTCCAGACCTCATCCCGAAATTTTACCCCTTTTTGTAAAACCATGTTGGAAACATCGCAGAAAAGCAGTCTTACTTTCATGAGAGGTCACAGGTTTTTAAAACTATTCTGAAACACTCTTAACTTTATACATGAAAACCTCGACATCAAATGTTTGCTTTTAAGGCTTTTCTAAGATGTAAGGTTCGGCTTACTTGGAAAGTGCTTTGTATAAGGAGTCTCAGAGAAAATTTATTAGATGTTAATTTCAGTCACATGTAGTTGCTTCTATGCATTAGGCACTGCCTTGACAGAGATGCATACAGTCTGGAACCCATGGTTTTTTAATGTAGAGAAAATGGCTATTTTTTTTTCGTTATGGAAATTTCCTAGTCTGGCATAATAGCTCTTCTCCTGCCAAGCAGTTATTCTTCTCTGTGCTGTATGGAACAGAAAATCGGTGGTAGGATTTTGGCATAAGTATGCCTGAGAAAGAGGAGTTTCAGAAAAACTAAGACTAAAATCTGCCTGTGTTTGGCCTCTTCCTGACATATGTGTTGTGCAGGGTATCTACAGAATATGGCTGGAGTCTACAGAGTCTGGCTGGAGGCCTCCAGTCACTTTGAACTAGATGTGCAGGTAGGTTAAAATGGCCTTGTTCCTAGCAGATAGTACAAGACATTTAATCTGTATGTATGTCTTCTGCTTCATTCTTCCAGGATTTTCTGGGAATTGTATAGGCTGTGGAGAAAGAGGATTTCGATACTTCACAGAGTTTTCCAATCATATCAACCTGAAATTAACTACTCAGCCAAAGAAGCAGAAGCACTTAAAGTACTACCTAGTAAGAAGCTCCCAAGGTGTACTGTCAAAGGGACCTCTTATTTGCTGGAAAGGTAATAAAGGTATCCATTCAGTTAGTGGTTTTTTAATGTCATTAGTGTGATGTTGAATGAAAAATTGGAAGTGGCTGTTGAAAATTTATGCATTCAAAAGCAACTACTTAAAGGAAAAATTCTTGCTGATTTCACTGAAGTCTGGATTTTGCCAAAGTGGTTTATTTAAGTCTTAATAATAACCGTGCAATTGTAAATGTTCTTCTTCCATCTCTCCGTTCTTTCAGTGAGAGCCCTACATTTGCCCATTTTGGGATATGTAGTCATCTTGGTAGAATAAATAAGGTTATTCAGTCTGATGATTCTTTTTATGTGCCTGAAGCAAGGTGACTCAAAGCCAGGGCTGCAATGTTGTTTTTCCACTGATACTCATCTTCGCAGGTGCAATTCAATCTGTCTAATGCCTCAGGATAGCTAGCATGCCCTAAGAATTAAGACAGTTCAGGTCACTGATCTCAGGGAAAGAGAAGACATGCATGCCTCTGCCATTTACAGTGTTTTAAACTTGGGCTTACCTTCTGCCAGTGCAGCCTGTGCAATGTTGTTATGTGCTAAAGAGACTACACTTGTGACCCCAAGGCAGCTGTGGGGTGTCTTATTGGAGGATGCAGGTATTTGGACCTAGAACCATGCGAAGACTCGAGGAGAGAATGGTTTGCCTACTCGTTGTCTACTAAGCTGGCTTATGTACAGACTCCTGACTTTCTCAGCTGTGGTCTCACTCAGTAAAGACAGAGTTCGATCGGGTCCCTGTTGTTCCATAAGGGTTGATGTGAGGAGAAGCTCCACAGGAGGACTGACAGACGTCTGAAGAGTCACATCCTCATGTGAATAACAGCATGACACTGAAAAGAGATGGTTATCACCAAGCTGTATGAGTGATTATAGTTTGTATCAATAACTGGTTCAAAGGGATCCTGCCTTCAGCTTCTGTTCTCTGTTACAAGTATAACTACGGCTTTAGAGGGGATGTGGTTTTTCAACAGCATTTTTCACAAAAATGACACAGATATTTAATTTGGTAGTGAAGTTCCAAATACAGAAAAAGGAAGCCTTATTTTACTTCTGCAGTTGAGGTTGGTGTGTGTCCTGATAAATGCAGTCAGGAGTAATGCACATGTGGAAGAAGCAGATACTCGTTTCACTTTTGGTTATATGCTAATTGCAAATGTTCTGAGGAGCTATGAAAGTTCAGAAAATCAACCAAGAATCAACCTCGTGGGCGTTATTTTGATAGTTTCTATCCTCATATTGCTACCTCCCATCTGGTAACCTTTCACCCGTTACTTACGCTATAGGCCTAATTAGAAGAGAAATGCTTCTAAACACCCCCTTCTCTTCAAACAAAACCTGATTAGATCTCAGCTTTAAAAATGGATTAATGTGTGATTTTCAAGGTGACTTTCTCCTCCGCCAACTCCGTTTTCATCCACAATGCTAAGATCTCCCTGAAGGTTTGTGGAGTTCTACTAAGCATCTGGGTTTCAGTACAATTTCTCCTTTCAAAGGGCAACGTATGACAGTTTGTATACAGGTTGTGCCACAGAAATCACTGTTTTCTGGGACTTCTCCAATACCTTCAAATCCCTTAGAAGCTGTGAAATGAAGGCTCTTGCCATTTTGCAGCATCTGGTCTGTATTTGCCTGGCCCTCTGAGTGGCCCCCAGGGAAGTTTTCCTAATTGGAAGGCAAAGTTGACTGAGCTGCGAGACCCATATTTTCATTGAATGCTGCCGTTTGCCGCTGTTTGTTGTATGTGCTGTGTGTATGCTTTTAACATTTTGTCACCTTTCTCCACTGTGTTGCTGAACTCTGCTACTGGAAGGCAGGCCTTGTTAATATGTACTGTAGCTGCTTCATTTGCAGAATGTAGAAGCAGGCAATCATCTGCTGCTAGCCTCTCTGCTAAACCAAATTCTTCGGTGTCACCGTCCACGACCCCAGAGGGTGGATCAGCTAATGGATACAAATCAGGGTTCACACAGACAGGTAGGAGCTAAAAGTGCTGTAAAGATAACCATTGGGGGTGGTAAGTTACCTCAGATATTGGTGGTTCAGGGATGCTGTAAACAACTGGGTATTTACCTCAAGCCATGTATAGATTACAGTGAGAGGGATGCCTTTCCAAATTTGCTTTGGGAAAGATTAAGACCCAGGTGAGGCTGAAGGTTAGCTTATTCCTCATAAGAATTTTTGGTTTAAAAGTATTAAATGATCTTTTGATTAATTTATTTGGTTCTGTGCCTCCCTATGCTTTTTTCATTGGTTTTTTTTCTTTTTTTATCCCAAAATTCCTTGAATTACACATTTATAGGGAGGGTTTACTTAGAATATAGACTAGGCTATTTGTCTTGAAATAGAAAATAATCTCGTTTTGGGATTAGGACAGCAGATTTTAGTTTATTTACTTGCTTATTACTTTATTTAAATTTTATTGCACACAAAGGTGTACTTAAAATAGAAATTTCCCTATACATATACAATGTTTTTATATTATATGAGCTAACATGTCTCATAACTCATCTAGAAAGCTATTAATTGTATACTTAAACAAGGAGAAACTATAAAATCAACATTGACAGACAAAGAAGCAGCATCTTAATTTCATCTANAACTTTCTGTTAATTTTTGTAATTAATTGATATATATGTCCCAGAACATAATATTTCTCTAGAGGAGTATGAAATGCAGATATAAAACAAGATGGTTAAAATACTTTTTCCACTTAGAAAGTATGTTAAAAGGAGTAACAAACAAAAGCTGAACATAGGCTTTCTTATGGAATTGTAATCACTGATTAGTATGTTCAGAGGCACTTTCCCCAGCTGGTCACCCCTGTCTCTGTTTAGGAAGCTATACGCTTTAGGCTTTGCTTAAAATTAAATGAGAGTGTTGTTTAAACACATCTGCATTTCATTGCATGATCCCTTGGCTTCCAGATCCTGACATGAGAACTGTGCAGATGCATGAGAACCTATGTATTTGAAACAGCAAGTAATCTAATATTTACACAGCTTTGTCGTCTATTGTACCTGCCAAGTTAATAGGTACACCTTTTACATACTGCTTTCTCCTTATCACTCCCTGTGATTTTCAGCCTGCTTGGTGTTTCTGTGTGTCATTGTTTGTACTCTTAGGTCATGCTTGTCAAAACCTTTTCATCTCCTTCTACTGTTATCTTCTAGTGAAGATAATGCCACATACATACACATGAACCCCCTGTGTCTGGAAGAAGGGGGAAGAGCACCTTTTTTTCAGTGGCATGAATTCTGACGTGTGTCACCTGTGATGGAGGAAGTCTGACTTTTTGTCTGCTAGTCTCTGCATAGCTGTTTGTACTTGAGTTTGCTTCTTAGATGTTTTTAAACAGGATTACTTATGAGTAGGTTGTTTCTTGAAACAGTTTTCAGTTCATTGTCAACTCATACCCATTTTTTTTCCTTAAAATTTTGTAAATATTTCTGGTTTCTGCCCTTGTAAGTAAACAGGTCAGTCTCTGAGTTCTAGAAGATACCCGTAGGTAGACAGATATGGGCACAGTGTATCAAAAATTCAGTTATATGCAGACACATGAGAGGGAAAACTTCAATTCAGGCATTAAAAGGGTTTTAGCAACTAGAAGCAAGGTTTTACAACAGAAAGATGAAGAATTTTAATAACTGACAGTACTACAAGTCCTGCTTAGGTACTGGTGTGGCATTTAAACGTGTACCAACCACATCTGCATTCATAGATAAAATTTCAAGAAAATGTATTAAAACTAGAGATAGGAAAAAAAAAACAAACCAAAGCTCCTGGACAGTTTACTTCGAGGAAACTTTTAACACTACATATTTGCATATTTACATAGTTAATGACAGACCAGTGTTTCCCTCCAGGGCCCCTGACTTGGTGGTCTATTTTGTTAGCCATTCAGCATATTTCCTGTGAACATGGACAAGATTGTCTGGTGGGGCAGCACCAGCAAAGGCTTCTGTGTTTGTTCCTCATCTCAGTTACTCTGTCTGACAAAGCAGACCTTCCTCCCCACACCAAATGGTGTGTGGCCTGAGTATGAATGTATTTGACAGATCAAGTTGGTCTTTGTCTTCTGTTTTCTTTAGCTGGCTGTTTTGCTAGGACATCTGCAGGTGAACTTAGCCTACCTTGCCTACTGGTTGCAAACTACTTTCTGGACAGATGCTGAGTTAATATACTTTCACTCCAGTTACAAGAATTTGGGTTTGTCACTGTATCGGTATCCAAACATCAATTTTTTCTTGAAGTAAATTGCTCATATGAAATGCCTGATGTTAAAGTAGCCTACATGCTGAGAGGTTTGGAATCAGTTCTCATATATGTTTTTTTACTGGCAAGTATTGAAATTTGTTTGTTCTTCAGTTTATGCTTCGATAAAATAAGGTTATGACTATGTTTTTGGGTCTGTTTTTTTTTGCCCCAAGTCAAGCTCAGCTGTGTCTGAGGAGGATTCAGTAGCTTGTTCGTGAAAACCTCAGGTGATGGAGAGTCTATAACCTCTTTAGGCAACTTATTCCAGTGCTTATTCTCTATGCTTGCTGGCAGCAAGTTACATAAGCTCCTTGCCTTAGCTTTCATTTATGAACATGCAATAACTGTGTTTACTTGTCTGTCCACAAGGCTATTTTGAGGAGCAAT
>WEIV01007417.1:76624-91236 GCA_013390005.1 Calyptomena viridis | reverse complement strand
CTGGCAGCAAGTTACATAAGCTCCTTGCCTTAGCTTTCTTTTATGAACATGCAATAACTGTGTTTACTTGCCTGTCCACAAGGCTATTTTGAGGAGCAATGAGTTAGCCCTTTCCACAGTTAAATATTTTTTGAGTGTAAGTGGATCTAAAATATTGTGGAAGAGATCAATCGTGGATTCAGTAGATTATAAGATTCTATAGAAATGCCCAGTTANGTCCAGCAAAATCATCTTCTGCTGTTAACTTAAGTGGAACACAAGACCAGTCCCGGAACAAGAACATTGTGAAACCTCTGGCTCTGTCAGTACAACTTGTAGGAAAGACATTTGCCGCAGGTATGGCTTTGCTTTCCAAAGCAGCTGAGAGCCAAGGGAATTATCAGTTTTAAATTATTATCAGTTTAACAGCCAAGAAAGTGGAGTGTGTCATCTTTTTGGTGGAAAAGGGCTAGGAAATCATTCATTTTCCTCACTGTGAGATCTGGACACCCTGCTTCAGGGTCAGGATTTTTCAGCCTGCACCCAAATGTTTCTCTGCCAAGTACACTTCATGCTTTCCCTGGAGTATGGTTCTTTCAGTCATGCATCTTGCCCTTTTCTTTTGTGTCTGCGTGTGGCTGTATTATTTTGTTTGTTTGTTTTCAAGACTGTCTCAAGCCATGCACTCTCTGCATTTTATTATACTCAGCTCCTCTCTCCCTGCGTGCCACTGATGTTGCTAACGGAAACGCTAATGGAGGAAGAAATAATGTATTGAGTTCTGCAGTCTCTCGGCCAATGCCTCACTCGGCATCTCCAAGTCCTGGCTGTGCAGCTGGAGACCAAGGTAAAGAAAACCTCTCTGCTCTTTTATTTTAAACTGCATTGGGTGTTCAGCCTGAAATTTGTGATTTTGTTTTTCTTCCTATCGTACCTGTTCCTACCATTCAGTCTTTACAGATCCCTTTGCTTTTTGGCATGACCATTAATGATAGTGCTGGAATTTTTAACACAGGTAACAATATTTTTCACATCATAATCTGGCTTAATGTAAATCTAGGTATGAACCTCTGGTGCTCTGTGATGTGATGCAAACTCAACACCAATGTGAAATGGAAATATGTGCTGGAATTTGCTCATTTGAGAGGATGGGGTTTAGAATAGCTTTTTGCTTTCCTTCCAGCGTCAATGTCCAGTTCTGGACCACCAAAGAAACGTCACCGGGGATGGTCTCCTGGGTCCCCGGTTCCACCTCCTGGTTTAGCAGTACCTGTTTCTACAATTCGGCCTTCAACAAGAACAGGTAAAACTTGAATAATACTGAGGTGTCATTTGTTAAAATGTATTCACAGCCTGACCAGTAACCCTGTGCTGCATCTCAAGTGTTGCACAGGAAATGTAACTGATCTTGTTGAAGTAGTTAAGGACACCATAGAAAGATTTTCAGATGCCCCAGAAAAGCACACATGATTGCCTGGTCTTTGTTGTTGTAATCTAAGATGGGACACAGGGAAAGAAAAACTATTGGGGGAGAGAGAGGAAAGGAAGCTGCAAATAATATTATTAAAAATCCAAGGCTAAAAAAAATCCAAAGTTCCCCAACTGTAACTCAGTTGTTCTAAAACCGTGCAGGTGTATGGATATATGAATATATTTCAAGGACTTATATTAGCCTTCACCTTGAATGTTGTGTCTCAGTCTGGTGTGGCATGCTACAGAAACTCTGTTTCTGCACAGGAAAAACAGCTTTATATAATTTTGGCCTGACAAAGAACACTGATGTCCAGTAGGTCATCTTCTGTTAAAAGCACAAAATGAGATGAAATGTTTGTTGTGCATGGAAAAGCTATAGGAGAGATACATAACATCATGACATGAAATAGAATTAATTATAAGTACTCACCTATATCCATCTAGGTATGTCTTTATACATAACTGTTAATAAAGCTGTTCATTATTTGAGTATTTTTCAGTGGTGAGATTCAGCACACTTTGTAAAGGGGAATGAACAGTTACTTACTCTTCTCTCTACAGAGTGAGAGAATAAATATCCAAGGAATGAAAAAAGCCAACATACACAATATATTTTTAACTCTGTTTTGGAGAGCTTGGTTTGAGATATTCATCAAGGAAGAAGGGTTACATGGTAGTGCAGGCCTGTCTACCTGAACACCTCAAATCACAGCTTTTGTCAGTTTCTAGCTTCAGAAACCTGTTTAAAATACATGATATAAGGCAATCTCTCCCTTTTTATTGAGTTCGTCTCCAATAATCTGCTACCTCTTCTGTGCACCCCATTTTTCATGAGTCTTTAGTAGTATTTTTTTTCTGTTGGATAAACAGTTTTTCCTTGTAAAACATATGCTTTCAGTCATCCTGCCTCTGATGCTTTTCTGTTGAGGGCATTGCTTAAAAAAAACACCAAATGAAGCCAGAGAAATTTGTGAAGCAGGCCTTACTCTGAAACCTGATTACAGATTACAAAATTCTTGCACTTTGTTTCTTTTTACTTAGGAAAGCTGCTCTTGCTCTTTCATGAGTAAAGCCTGATTTTTATCCTTGTAGCAACTATCTAAGGACAGCTTTGGGATTTTGGTCTGGTTTTACTTTTCTTATCTACATATATTCTAGGTCAGAAGTCGAAGCAGTTTCTTCCCCTATATTGAGAGGCAGTATTCAGGGAGGGGTGGACTACATCTTAGAGGTGGCCTTTTGGCTTAGTACTTAGCTTTGTTTAAAGATGCATATTCAAACCTGTGTTTTCCTCTCTCATTCTCACCAACAATACAGTGATCAGAAAAAGTTTTATTTTAGGGGTGGGACTATAGGAGGATATAGGCTCTTAATTTAAATTACTTAAAACTAGAGCAGGAAATGCAGAGACCTTTTGAATTTTATTACAGTTAGTAATTTGCAGTAATTTTTTTCTTATTTGTTCATATGGCCAAATCACAGTATGAGCCTTTTAGTAATGGAAGTTTCTCTTTTCTTTATTTTATAGAGCCTCTTTTGTCAGTCCCAGTTCCTCAATCCATGTTAACTGGAATTTTACAGCCTCAACCCATCCCAGCAGGGGAGACTGTAATAGTTCCTGAAAACCTGCTGAATAACTCGGGAGTCAGACCAGTGATTCTGATAGGTAAGTCTTACACTGGGGATCAAATGCTGCATTTTGTATTAATACATGCTTCCTAGGAGAAAGGGTCTTTTCTTTTTGTTGGTTCTGGCATCTAGTACAATACAAAGTCAGTTTGTCAAAGATGATTTCATTTAGTTACTCAACATTTAAAACTGAGAGTCAGGCAATTTCTGGAGAACCTGACTTGCAAACAGGTTACAACTGGGTCAGATTTATGCAGAAACACTGGCCAAATCAAGGTTTTATCCAAATAATTTTTTTGTAAAATCCAAGAATAGAAATATTTCCAAGTAATGAAAATAGCTTTCCGGTATAAACAACTGTAGTTCTGTAAGTTATAAACCAAGTAAATATTTCCTGCAGCATTTATAGTTCAGAACTTGAAGCCCCAGGATTCTACACGAGAACCAGAAAATTGATTTGAACGGACTAAACAGAAATAAATCATACTAACTTTTTGTCATTTATAGTCCCTTCTTTTTGTAAGCAATTGAGATAACAGATCAGGTTTCAGCCTTTTAAAATCCTTTAGCTGTATAAAGTACATTTTTAACCCTTAGAAAGACATTGATTTTACTTTAAAAGTATGATTTATAATGTCAATATTCCTTTCAACCTGAGTTATTTAAACATACTATATAAAAAAACTCAAGTTGTGCTGCCAGAATTTCGATAACAGATTTTTTTTAACTCTAAAAATACTAACTTCTAATATGTCCAGTATAGTACAGATGGTTTTATAAAGTAGCTTCAGTGTTAACAGAACATGCTTATTAATACAGTTCATGGAATAATTTACCAGTCCTGAAGAAATTGAGAAGTTTTCCAAGTCCTCACTTACACAGATAATTTTAGTATGCACAATTCCTGGAGAATTAACAGGGCCATCTACACTAGTAAATCTGTCAAGGGTAGGGTTATACTTCTGGTTTGTTTTGCTTAGTGTTGTTTTCTGGAAGCTGATTCTAAAGCTCTAGGATGGTGCTCTAATGGTTTTCAGAGAAACACTTCCTTATTAAAGATGAGGGTGCCTACAGCCATCAGCTTAAGTGCAAATTGAATGCAGCCCTTGGGCTCTTGGAGAGCTGCCAGTAAGTCCTCAGTTAGGCTACATGTTAGTGGCCCTGAGGAACAGTGTCCTATTAATAGTACAGGACCAGATGTACCCAAATGGGTGGATTTGGCAACATCTCTGTGGAAATTTTCTTTTAAAACAAAAACCATTTTGAAGGAAAAGAGGAGTTAGCCTGTGGTCATGTGCTTTACCTTACAAAACAGCTTGTTTAGTTGTTGATGTTTATTTAACCTGTTTATGAAAACATAATGGAAAGGTGGGAAAAAAGTGAAATCAATCACAGAATACCACAGTGGCTGAATCAATGCTAATGTGACTTCTGCCGCTTTTATAATGTTAAGATCAATGTACTTTTGCTTTCATTGATTTTTTTCTTGGAACACTATATTATGGAGACTCTGTATTTAAAGGTCAGGGTAAGACTCAAATAGATAATATTCTCATCTGTATTTGGTAACAATAATTATCCTGCTGGCATGCATTTAGTGTTAGTTCTTGCAATCTGTGTGATCACTTGTTATAAAACACAGCAAAGAATCCCAGGCCTACCTCATTTATTTTGTAAGCAATTGCAATGCCAAGAATAGTCATTGATGCAGTATGTTTTGCCAGAAAACATTAAGGAGAAGTTTGGAAATGTATCATTGTGCAAAATTTCATGTAGTGGCAAATTTTGTGAATTTCTAGGGGGTGGTTTGCTTCTTTTTTTTTCACAGGTTATGGCACTTTACCTTATTTCTATGGGAATGTTGGTGATATTGTTGTAAGTCCCTTGCTGGTGAACTGCTACAAGATTCCACAGCTGGAAAACAAGGATTTGGATCTCTTGGGCTTGTCCAGCAGTCAGCTGCTAAGTGTGGAGAATATGATACTTTTAACTATTCAGTATCTTGTCCAACTAGGTAAGCAATTCATTATAAACACTTCGTTTTATTTGTGATTGTCCTTTTTTTCTCCTCTTTATGTCCGTTTCAGACCAATTTTCTGGCTACTTTTGTGGCTGGAAGAGGTTAAGTGGCTCCATCTAGTGTGTGTGACTTTGCTACTTTGTTCCTCAAATGCAAGAAGTGAAGTGAATTTAAAGGCCGATACTGCTTCTGCTCTCCATATGGGGATTGACCAGGTCACCTTTGTGAAATGAATTTGCAATGCAGATAATTCATTTGCTTAGGGTAGCAAACCATCAGTTATCACAGCCCTTTCTAAGGACAGAGTCTGTTTTATTCAGTTTTGTGACAAATGCTGGCAGATGTGTGATGGTTGTCATTGTTTTGGTGGCAGCACTGTTTACATGAAAACCACATTTGTTATTCAGACTAAGGCAAGTGATTTAGTGAATATCTTATTCTTGTAAATGTTTTTGAAATGGACTCTGCAAATTTGAGAGCAAACCAGCAAACCACATTTTCTTTCTCTTATTGCAGGTCCAGACATTTTCGCCTACCTTAGAGTAAAAACAGCAGTGGTAGCAGTAAGGTTTTAGAAGTTAATAAGGCAGGATAGTGTTGGGAAACTTCCACCGCAGTCCCAGCGTTAACTTTTGTATTTTAAAGATGCTACTTACCATAGAGGACTGTGAAATGACTTTTGTGAAGAGCACACTGCATCTGTAATAGCTAATTATATGAAATATGCAGATGTTTCAAAAGCAACACAACTGGTGATAACCTTACAATTTGAGGAACTAACGTGCTCTGTGCAGGTTACACCCGTGGGTTCTTATGCTTTGCTGCAGTACTGTCACAGACAGGAAGAAAGCCATCTTCTGTGTTGTAATACTCTCTAAGTGACTTGATAGCTTCATTTATCATGCTGTGCCTCAATAGTACAGTGGATGCCATGTCAGAACTGACAGAGGGTTTCTTTATTTTTTATAGGCTGAATGTTTTTCTTTAAGCCTTTCTCTCAGTGGGCTTAAATTTGTTATTTGAAGTTTTTGTCTTTATTGGAAAGTTTGTAGAGTTTGCATGTTAAAACCAGCTGCTTCACACAGTTTGGAATTGATAGAGACAGCTTGCAAACTTCCTTCAAAGGAGCATGTAGTGAGGTGATACAGCATTTCCAGTTAGAAATGAACTATTTATTGAAACTTATGAGTCAGTGGACCACACTCCATAAGCAAGTCTAACCCTAGATGGATGCAGCAAGTATAAACTTGTTTCAAGCTACAGCAAAGCTTCTGGAGCTGAATGGTGTCTAGTGAGCACTCTGCCTTCAGCATAAAGCAGTTTCCTTATTAGCAGGTGTTTAGTTTGGCTTTTGTTCTTAGCTGTGCAAAGCTGAATAGTTTCTCATTTGACCTTATGTAGAAATGGGTGCCAGCACTGTAAGATGAAAGAGCCTAATGAGGAGAAAAGTGAAAACATTCTGCAGAGCATGGGGATCAAAACATGTTGCTGGTTTGAATATTGCTGTAAACTTAAAACTGTTGGAATTGTGACAGCTACACTGAACTGTAGCCTTTGTCCCATTTTGTTAAATCAAAGCAGATTAAAGATGATTGGAGGGCAGCCAGCTTGAAAAGTTTTTGACAAGGAGAAAAGACCAGTACACACATAAATTAACGATTTGTTCACGTGAGCTTCTTTGTTTTCTTGAGAAAGTAGGACTAAAATGTTATTCTTTTTTTCCAGAGTATATTGCAAAAGTGTAGGATAAAGGCAAAGATGAAAAAAGTAGGCAAAAGAATGAAAGATAGTCTTACTTAATTTTTTCAGATCTCACTAGTTCTATAAAATACGTTTGCAGATGACTGTGATCACAGATCATAAGAATACTATTCATGAAAGTGCTCCTTTTTTGAAAAAAGGATATAGCTAAGAATTCCTTTCATTTTTATTGTAAATTATGACAACATTAGTGTAGGAGAATGTTGTGTTTTCAGCAACACATGATGATATTACAAACAAATTCATTTCTTATGCTTTAAACCTTCTGTGAAGACTATACACTGTTAAAGCTGTGATTGTGAGCCATAGCATTGCTATAAATAAATTCCACTGACTGTGATAAAGGAAGAAGTGAAAAAAATAGAGGTGTGTTTGATTTTACTGGTTTTCTTAGTCTTCCTCCTGGACTTACTTGGATCTCATGTTATTATGTTATCTTTGGCAGCATTCATGGTGAAATATTCTCAAGCTTTGTTTTTATACATAAAAATGTCTATATTTGCAGTATGGGTTACATTCTGTCATCTGTAATCACCAGCTTTTTACAATTGCACTACCATTTCTACAAACACAGTCTTAGCCTGTGCAGTGCTAAGGTCTGTGTTCTGGGTTTTCAGCTGAAGGAAATTTCTGGACCTTCTGTTATACCACCTGTCTGGAATTATACAATTATTCTCCCTTCTTTCTTGTTGTGGTACATTTGAATTACTTTGACTATACATGTTGTATGCTATGACACACAGAGGTGTTTTGTAGTTTTAATCTCTAAATGCACATCCAGACTCCATCAAAGAACAAGGCTCTGTATTCAGCGAAGACGATACTCAGACACTCAAAGAAAGAGCTTATTTCAGCAATTCTCCTGGTCTTAGATGGCTGGAGGAGTAGTCTCTGTTGGATCCACCATGAAGTTCGTCTACCCAGAAAGGTGTGTCATCCAGAAACAGATGACTTTTGAATATATTGACTTAAACTGTATAGAATCATAACAGCATAGAATAATTTAGGTTGGAAAAGCCTTTAAGATCAGAGAGTCCTGCTATTAACCCAGCACTGCCAAATTCACCACTAAACCATGTCCTCAAGTGCCACATCCACATCCAACATAAACCTCCTCTGGAGCAACTTGAGGCCGTTTCCTCCAGTCTTACCACTTGTTATTTGGGAGAAGAGACCAGCAACCCTAACCTCTCCGCAACCTCCTTTCCAGGTAGTTGTAGAGAGCAATGATGCCTCCCCTCAGCCTCATTTTCTCCAGGCTAAACAACTGCAGCTCCCTTGGACGCTCCTCATAAGACTTGTACTCCAGATTCTTCACCAGCTCCATTGCCTTCTCCAGACAAGCTTTATCACATCAATGTCTTTCTTGAAGTGAGGTGCCCAAAACTGGACACAGGATTTCAGGTGCAGCCTCACCAGCGCTGAGTAGAGGGGACAATCACTGCCTTAGTCCTGCTGGACACACTATATATGATCCGAGCCAGGATGTCATCAGCCTTCCTGGCCACCTGGACACACTGCTGGCTCATGTTCTGCTGGCTCATGTTCTGCTGACTGTTGACCAGCATTATAGGTGCCTTTTCTACTGGGCAGCTTTCCAATCACTCTTTCCAACACTCTAGGCATTGCATGGGGTTGTTGTGACACGAAAGCAGGACCTGGCACTTCACTTTGTTGAACCTCATACAATTGGCCTCAGCCTATTGATCCAACCTGTCCAGATCCCTCTGCAGAGCTTTCCTACCCTCCAGCAGATCAACAGTCCCACGCAACTTGATGTCATCCACAAACCGCCTGAGGGTGCACTCACACAGAATCACAGAATATTGAGTTGGAAAGGATCCACGAGGATCACTGAATCCAGCTCTTAAGCAAATGGCCTGTACAGGGATTGAACATACCTTGGCATTAGTAGCACCATGCTCTAAACAACTGAGCTAATCTCACTTGATCCCCTTGTCCAGATCATCAATATAGGTATTAAACAGACTGACCCAAACGCTGAGCCCTGGGGAATACCACTTGTGGCAGGACACCAACTAGATGTGACTCAGATGTCAATATTTTATGGTACTGTTTGCTTTGCAGTTTCGTTTTTTGAAGTCAAGATGATAATTTGCATACTCATTTCTGTAGACAAGCTCCCATATTCCCTTTTAACCTTGACAGATATATTTTTAATCTTGACATATATTTCTTTAAAAAGCTGTTCACAACCAAAATCAATATCTGTCATTTTGTCTTCCATCTTACCTGATATTAGTTCCATTATTTCTCTGGATAGGTATAGAGAAAGACAGTGATGACCCAAGTGTGGTATTAAGCAATTTCATTAACTTCAAAATATTTCCTTATCAGTGCCTTTCTAAGAGCTAACTGTTTTAAAGTTGTTCTTATATAAATAAATTGAGAGAAATTCTGTGTGTTCTCATGCAGAGAATCTGTCTTACCATTTGTACAATTAGGTTCATTTTCTTGGATTCATGATGACCTCTGTGTCTAAAAATTTGTCTCTTATGTAGCTTCCATCAATCAGCGCAAACTTGCTTTTATTCCTCTTAGTGTTTAACATCATTTTCAGAGAGTTAAGATGTTGTAGATAAACCTTATTTCCTCAGAGAGCATTTTTCTTTGCGGTTACATCTCTAATTTTTTTCTAGTTTGAGGTGTTCGAAGACCCAGAAGGCGTGATGTTTTCTTAGAAGGGAAAAGAGAGTACATTTCCTAAAAAGAGAACTCTAAAGAGAGAATTATGCCCATGCTGTGTTAAATTGGACTCATCAGAATTTTTCAGTTTGCATCAAAAATGAAAACAGCCTTGCATTTACAAGTCTATAGTTGTTCTACCATCCTATGGTAATCGGATAGTGACACTTTCCATATGTTACTTCTCAAAAAGGCAAAATGACAACAAGTGGCAGTTTTTACAGATTCTGTTATTTATGCACACTCTGCTTCTCACACCACCTTTCTGTTTCCTCCCCTGAAAGAAAACATAAAACCAAAACCAGCATTTCACATATCTCTGGTATTTAGGCCCCCCTGATTTGTCATAGAAAAGCAAGCTGATGAAGTGGGAAGCTGCCTTCTTTGGCACTGATATGAGATCTTAGTAATTTAAGCTGTGGTTAATTTTCACTCTGTATTTGTGAATGTTTTCATCTGTTCCTGAGTATCTTTGACAATGAGACAAATTTTACTGAGCAAATTGTTAATTGAAGTTAAACTAATGCTAAAATGGATACCTTATATTTTTGTTTTCCAGTTCAAGTTGACCATACAGTTTACAAAGTCTGGGGAATGTAGATCTAAAGATGTATATTTTTATTTATATTAGATTTTGAAGATTTGCTAAATTAATTTCATTTAAGTAAAGAAGAGGTTAAACATGTTTCTTTTCATCCCTGCTTCATTGATTAGCATGCATGATGAGAAAAAGCAAAGCAAAGACCACTTGACAGGCTTTGTCACGCTGCACGGCTGTGATTAGACTACAAGGATAAGCATTTGGGTTTTCTGCTGTAAAAACATATGGTTGCATGATTAATCCTTCTGTTCCAGGCAAAAGGCACAGAATATTTTCCCACTCACTTGTTTGTCCCACCAGTTTCTGAAGGTAGGAAAGCTAGGAGTGAGATGCAATACCTCATAGCTAAAGAAAAAAAAAAAAAGAGTAAGCCATGGGGGTAGGTATCCACTGAGTAGTGAGTGGGGTTTTTTTTAAATATAAAAAACGTGTTGAAGGAGCTTTCCAGATCTAGACAGGCATGTGATTATTCCTGGTTCAATGATGTGAGATACTGTTCTTATATTTGTTTGTTTTCAATGTAGGTCCTGACCAGATACCCCTGAGGGAAGAATTTGAGCAGATCATGTTGAAAGCTATGCAGGAGTTCACTCTGAGAGAGCGATCCTTGCAAATGAGCGCACAGTGTATCTCTGTGTCACCAGGTCAACTCCCTTGGCTTGCTAGGTTAATCGCTAGCGTGTCCCGGGACCTCGTGCATGTGGTTGTTACTCAGAATTCCCTGGCAGAGGGCATCTCAGAGACCTTGAGGTCTCTCAATGAAATGAAACATCAGCAAAAGTTACCAGATTATGTAGTTGCCATTTGTGCATCAAAGATAAGAGGAAATGAATTCTGTGTAGTAGTTCTAGGTGAGTATATTTGCAGATTGCTTCAAATGGTAATGCCAAATTCATTTTCTTGAGTTATTGGTCCAGTTTTTAAATCCCTTTTGTTCTTTTCATCCTCCTTTGTATTGTTACACTGCAATGTCACAGTTTACAGTTTCTCCATCGAGAGTTGGAGTACTGATGTCCATGAGGATCTAGAAAAACACCTTTATGCTAGTCATTACTATTCCTTGAGAACCCTGAGACTTTATTGTTTATGTGATTATCTTAGAAGACATCTTGAAGTGACCTAGTGACAAAATAGTTGGTTTGTCCTTGGTTTGTGTAACAGCTGTGGTATTTTACATGGCAGAGTCTTCTGCAGACTGCTATAAAATAGAACATGTGTTTTGTCCTTTCTATCAGGTTTATTTTCAGATTCTGCGTTGGTGACTGGCTGTGATGTTCGTGTGTGAACTTTGACTAGTCATCTTTCCTTTACAGGCAGATATATTAGTAATACAAATGCTTAATTTTTGAACTTTTTTCTTTCCCACATTAGGGATAATTACTTTTTCATATCTAGCCAGAATCATATAATTTGTCACACCAGTGTACAAAATGATGGGCAACAACTTGCAAAGAGCATGCTAAAATTAGTTATATCAACTAATTTTCCAGTGACTAGTGAAGTAGACTTGAAACTGCTCTCCCAGTCTACTGGGTAAAGGCAGTGGAGATCCATGACTGAAGATCAGAGTGCCCCATACTTCTGGAATGAAAAGGTTGTACTGATAATACACTGTATTAAGGCTTGATCTCACGTTTTTCCTCTTCCTTCTCCAGGTCAATATCAATCTCGGGCACTTGCAGAAAGCATGCTTACCACCAGCGAATTTTTAAAGGAGATCAGTTATGAGCTCATCACAGGGAAAGTTAGTTTCCTGGCATCACATTTCAAAAATACATCTTTAGGTGGGTGATTCTAAGAAACAGAAGTCATGTCTTTAGGGTTGGTGTGTCTCCTGTTCAGCAGTTAAAATGCACATGAATACAGCTATGCCCTCTCCATCAAGAGGCATTCTTTCCTTCTCTCTATTCCCTGTGTATAAAGGAGTGCTTGTCTCCCGTGTAGTGTCAGTTACTAATCCTGTAGTCTGCTGTTGAATGTGATGGCAGGTTGCCCATAAGCACACAATTTTTTTCTATTTTGTTCCTTTAGCAAGGTTTTAGAGATTGTTTTATAGCATGTATTTCTTTGTAATCATGAGTAGTCACCAGTAGCTGTAAAGGCAGAGAGCTGAAATTATTCAGCAGTGGTTCCTTTTTTTTTTTTTTGTTCTTGAATTAATTCGACTGGCAAATCAGTAAATAAAAGAAAAAATTATTCTCCCTCCTTCTCTTCCCTGTATCTTCTCGCTTCCCTCTATCTCCAGTCCTTTGCCCTCTCATAGATTTAATATCAGCAATGTCTTTAATGTCCAGTGAGGTTTTTCTGAAATGGCTTCCAGATAATTTGGTGTTACTAATTCTGATCTAGGTGATGATTTGGACAAGCTGCTGGAGAAGATGCTACAGCAGCGAGGGGAAAGTGTCATTATTCCTTTTAATGGAGATGTTAGCGAGTGTGTGTCATCTCAGGAGGCAATTGCCATGGTTTCTACACAAGAACCAGGTAATTTTTTTACATGCAAGATGTGAAATAAATGAGTAGCCTGTTAAGTGTCAAAATGCATACACCTCAGAAGAATGTGAGGGCACAATTGCAGTCAGTGTGCCAACCTTAAAATACTAATATTGATAGCTGAATGTAGCAATATAGCAGTCTCTCAGAGGAAAAAAATTTCTGCAATAACCTTCAGCAACTTTTCCCCTCCCTATATTTTATAATTCATAAGCTAAAACATTCTATCTTCTGTTAGGTATTAGGCAGAGTAGAGAAGATGTTTCTTTGTAATATTAGCAGTGTGGGTCCCTCTCACCCTTCTGCACCCAGAAAAAGAATGTAACCTCGAGTTTAAGCGGGGAAACTGTGTTCTCATTCTGATCTCACAGGTGTCCTCTTGCTTCTTAGCTTTTGATACTCCTTGCTTTCTATGTGTAAAATGGTAATATAGACTTGTGCTTTGAGGCTTAAACTTTTAGGGAATGTGTTTTAAGATCTTGGACTGAAAGTGCTAAGGAAGTGCAATCTGTAATTTGTTGATCTGAGATCTGTCTTATTCAGAGTAATGTGATGAGATGCTTATGTGCAAAGGATAAGCTAGGATTTCCTGTCTAAAAATGCTAATTTCCCCATTTCAGAATTATTTAATTATTTGAAGTTTTAACCATACTTTACTTTTTATACCACAGTAATGGGAAAAGATACACTGAGCTGGTGTGAACAGTGAGATTCTTTTGCGTCTAGTACCAAAGCAAATTTAACCTCCAGTAAAGCTTTTTTTCATATTTTTTGGTTCATATTATTTAGCTTAAATTCATGAGCTCAGTGCTAGAGCTGAATGAAAGCAAAATACTTCATAGTCTGCATATGGATAAGGAGATCCAATTAAAAGGGCTGCCAGGTACTTTGATCTAGCAGCCCCAGAAGGACAAGTCTTGAGCTTCTTCACAGGATTAATATGAAGGGAGAATTATCTTAATATTCTGGTTTGTTTTTTTTTTAAACTTCTTACTGTGTTCTTCTTTTTAAAGTTTCATATTTCTCAATTATTCTGAGTTAGTTTTGTCTTTAAGATATGACAGTACAGTGGCTGAAGCTACTGCGAATCTGTCTGAATTTAAAAAAAAAAAAAAAAAGAAAAAAGGAGAAGTATGTCTCCTATGCAGTGAGGGGGACATTTCTCCCATAGCAGATCTACTGAAACGGACACTGAGGCAGGTTTGAGCAGGAGAGAAGCACATACACACACACACATAAATGTGTGTCTATATAAAACTAACATAGTAGAAAAAATTACTTAACCAAAGCTGTAATTTACTTGGGTAATCCAGAAGTTGAAAATATTGAGTGGGTAATGAAACACGAACTCTTGGGCATAGAATTTACCTAATGGAAATACTGAAATGGAACTTGCTTTTAATTTTTAATTTAATGAGTGCTCTGGTCAATCCCTCAGTTCTCTGCATTTAGTGTTATATTGATGTTTATTAAATCCAAATAAATCTGAAAATAAAATTTTGTTATAAATCAAAAAACCTCCAAAGAAATAAATCCCCCCCCTCTCCCAATAACTGAGATTTATTGCATAGTTGTATTGCTCATTTTCCCTTCACAGCATATATCCTTACCAGTCAGTACATAGACATATGGCTATCTTAGTCATGGCTTAGGGTAGGGCTCAGTACTTCAGAGCATAGGTGATGTACAAAGGAACTCTCAACAGACCTGCTGTCCTGTTACAGTCTTTTTGGCAGGATCATCAGGGAAGGCTCAGTTTCCTCAGATTAACAGGAGTGATGGCTGTCAGACCATTGTGCCCAGAGCACAGCAGCCACAGCACCATAGCTGGTTCTCCCAGCAGGAGTGATGGAAGGAAGCTCCTGAAGGAGAACTGCAAGTTCAGGAGAACATTAGAGCCCTCTCTCTCTCTCTGCTTTTTGCATATGTACACATGTACATACATATATA